>JANAVB010032220.1:9800910-9933410 GCA_029216955.1 Iris pallida
CGGCGTCCGAAGAGTAAGGACATCCTACTAAATCTGATTTTGGTTCCGCCACTTACGAGATCCCATCTTCTTTTGTAGGAGCCGCTAAAAGAAACCTCGTACTCCAAAAGTCGGGTGGGAGTAGCGAAAGATGGCAGCTCGTCTGGAGTGCGTATCCCGCCAACAAATGATGTCTCTCATGGAAAGATCCGAGGATACTGTTACGTGGAGGTTCCGTCAGGAGGAACCTGAGGTGCAGCAGCTTCCGAGTTGGCGAAGGCCACAGCGGAGGCTTCACATATCGAAGGTTTAGCAAGTGCGCAGCTTCCGGATGAAGAGGAATGAGTTCATCATCTTTCGATGACACCGCTCCGGAGCTGCAGGTCTGTTGCGGGGGCAGCAGAAAGTGGGATAGAGGAGAGGGTTGATTCCCCTCCTGGTCATGATGAAGGAGGTCGGCTGAATCATTGCCGAATCCTACCTTGGCTTCAACCATGGACATAGAGATGGCTACCGATCAGGCGGTAGCGACAGATTTTGTCCCTGTAGAGGGATTTGAGAAGAGTGAGACCCTTCTGCCGGTCTTATCTCCTGGGGCTGGCCAGGAGATAGATGTCGATCTCCCCGTTTTGCCGGGGGAGGTAGCTGATGCTGATAGAATGTCGGGGGTAGAAGTAGCCGTTGACGTCGGTGATTTCTCCGGGCTTGAGAAGGGTAAGGGTGTGGAACCCTCTGTTGCTCCTTCTACTTGGGGTACTATCACGATGCATGCGCCGGCTCCTTCTGTTCCTTCGGCTCCTCGGGCTAGCAGTCTGGGCCCTGTTGATGAAGAGCCTATTGCTGTCGAGATTCAAACCTCTCAGATCGAGGTCGCGGATCTTCCTTCGGTCCGCAAACTGTAGTAGCTCCCTCAACTCCTGCTATGACGCCGCAGGTGCTGGCAGAAGCCGACGTGTATGTGAAATTCCTCGTCGAGGGAGTGTACAAAATGCTGGAGAAAGGTGTATCTGCAGTGGTAGATGCCAAGGGGAGCTTTGCGGCGGCAAAAGCTTTGGCAATGCCTTGTATCGAGCTGATCCGCATTCACCAGGGCCATGACCATATGGCCGAAATTCTGGAGGTTTCGGTGATGGAGCTGGACGAGCGGCTCACGGAACTGCAGCGCATCCAACGAAATAACCTCTCGGTCTTGATAGATGCAGAGATAGGAAAGTCGATGGCTGAGATCGAGGCTTCCCATCGAGCCGAGGTGAGCAGTTGGGAGCGTGAAGTGGCTGGGACTGAGGCTGCGACGGAGCAGCTGTCTCAATCTATGAAGAAGACGACGGAGAAGCGGGCTGCGGTGGATGCTAACATCGCAGAGGTTGATGCTCAGATGCGCCGTCTTGAAGACCAGCGGGCCCAACTTCAACTAGAGGCTGAGCGTGTCCTGGCTGAACATGTGGCATTCAAGCAGGAGGAAACGACTCTTACTCAGCGGACCCTTGCTTTGGCTCAGCAGCGACGACAGCTTGATGAGAAGTATGAGAGTAAAACTTCCGCTGAGGCTGTCGGGTTAATGCGTCAAGAAGCCGAGCTGCGAGTCCAGGCGACTGTGGAAACTCGCACTGCCGACCTGAGACGTCGAGTCAGAGAACTCTCATCCCACCCTGGGGAGGATCGGGGATTGTAGCTTCTCTTCTTTTTTATGTGTTTTTTTTTGTAACTCTTGCTGGGGAAATAGCGTATTTCTGTACTCCTTTTAAAAAATAAAGAAATACACTATTTCTTTGATGTGTTCATTTTTGATTTCATGAACTTGATGATTTATGTGGACCTATTATCTTTTGCGCACCTTGGTTTTTAGGTACAGATAATAAGTATAAAGGAACCAACATGTTTGTTCAGAGGTAATGTGGACATGGCAATCATTAGGTTCAAATGATAGAATCTTCCTACTCAGAGGTGTTTATGGACGTGGTAGGAATGATCCTGGGGGATACGCTGAACAACTCAGAGGTAATGTGGACGTGGAAGTTCTGCGATCAATGTACGACAACGTAGGAGTTGTTTGTACGGGATGTTTACTCAGAGGTAATATGGACGTGGTAAACATGAAGGATAGCGTAAGCTCACGAAGTGTAAGGTTCCGCTTTGTAGGATGTAGAGAGACAACTCAGAGGTAATATGGACGTGGTTATCTTTCTACGAAAGGATGCCACGGAACAGCTGGGTTCCGGAAGCGATTGATTTTATGAAAAGATGTTGTTTGGGGAAATACATGTCTTGGAGGATGTCAAGAGTAGTACTTCTTTAGGAACTTGCCGTTGATGGGCATCATGAACAAGTCCCCATTGGGTTTGGCGAGCCGGTAAGCACCGTTTGAGTATACCGTCTCAATGATGAAGGGTCCTTCCCATTTGGGCTCGAACTTCCCTGGTGTCTTGTGAGTTAACACCATTGGCCTTCTGACTGCTAAAACCAGGTCGCCAACTTGGAAAGTTCTTTGCTTGACCTTCTTGTTGAAAGCCTGTGATATACGGGCTTGGTAAAGTTCGATGCGTTGTTGAGCTAGGAGACGCTTTTCGTCAAGTGCCTCCAATTCCCGCAGACGACGACGTTGATTGTCTTCTTCTGTGAGATCGTTTGTGATTGCCACGCGGAGCGAAGGTATCTGTATCTCGAGAGGCAGTACTGCTTCGCTCCCGTGGACCAGGGAGAATGTAGTGTTGCCTGTTGGGGTCCGTACCGTTGTGCGGTAGGTCCAAAGGCATTCGCCAAGCTTTTCGTCCCAGTCGCGTTTGTTGGATGATACGACTTTTTTGAGTAGCCTGACGATAGTTTTGTTGAATGCCTCGGCCAATCCGTTTGCTGTCGGATTGTAGGCGGTTGAGGCCACGTTTTGAATGCGATTCTTGTCACAGAACCTGCTGAAAATGTGGCTGATAAACTGAGGACCATTGTCATGGATGATTCGCCGGGGTACCCCGAAACGGTAAATAACATGGTGTTTGATAAAGCTGACCACCCTGGAGCTTTTTACTTCTGCTAGTGGGACTGCTTCCGCCCATTTGGAGAAGTAATCGGTGATGGCCAGGATGAAGCGGTGTCCTCTCGATGAAGGAGGGGTGATTGGCCCTACAATGTCCATGCCCCAGGCTTCGAATGGCCAGGAGGCGACTGTAGGATGTAGAGGTTCAGATGGTGTATGTATGAAGTCTGCATGAAGTTGGCATGCATGGCACTTCTTAGCATATTCCACTGCGTCGGCAACCATGGTTGACCAGTAGTAGCCCATACGTCGCAGTCGATCTTGCAACTTAGGCCCTGGTTGGTGAGCTCCGCAAGTTCCGTCATGAGCTTCTCGAAGAGCTTCGGCCGCTTCTTCGTTAGACAGGCATCGAAGGAGAAGCCCGTCGAAGGAGCGTCGGTACAGCGTTTTAGTGGCTGTATCGTAGTAGAATCGAAGAGAGCGTCTCCTGACTGAGACGGCTTCCTTCGGGTCCTCTGGAAGGATTCCGTAGACAGCGAAGTCGATGAACGGGAACCTCCAGTCTCGGACATTAACCCCAGTATTTGTCGGCATGGCGTGAGCCATTTGCAAACATAGGTTGTTTCTGGGACAAATCAAGTCTCGGCCAGTTACCGTGACATAGTGTTGAGTCCCAAGGGACGCGGCCAATGAGGCCGCGAGGCCAGCTAGAGCGTCAGCCTCCAAGTTTTGTAGGCGGGGTACATGTTCGATGAAGAACCCAGTGAAGGTTGAAATGATGTTCAATGCAACTTCATGGTAAGGGATTAAATCTTCATGGCGAACCTCGTATTGCCCCCGAATCTGGTTTACGACGAGCTTCGAGTCGCCGTAGGCTTCCAGATGATCCATCCCCAGCTGTTGTGCTAGCTGGAGTCCCATGACGAGTGCATTGTACTCAGCAACATTGTTGGAGCACGGCTTCGAAAGGGAGTATGCGCGCTGGATGACCAGCTGATCGGGGGAGACTAAGACTACCCCCACTCCTGCGATGATTTGGCCATTGGGGCCCGTTCTTGAAGCGCCATCGAAGAACATCCGCCAAACGGGGCTTCCTTCAGTGACGTTTGATTCTTGGACTTCATCCGGGATGTCTTCATAGAGTTTTGAAGATTCTGGGATGGGGTGTGCAGCTAAAAAGTCAGCCAGAGCCTGACCCTTGACTGCCTTCTGCGGGACAAACACCATGTTGTATGGTGTTAGCAGGATCGCCCATGTAGCCAGCCGGGAGTTTAATGACCCTGGCTTCGTCATGAGAACTCTGAGCGGATTGACTCGGGAGATGACGTGAATTGTCTGGCCCGAGACGTAATGACGAGTCTTCTGAATGGCAAACACCAAAGCCAAGCACTCCTTTTCAACGGGGTTGTACCGGTGTTCGACCCCGATGAGTGTTCGACTGAGGTAGTAGATTGCTTGCTCGTAGCCTGCATCGCTGTTTTGAGCCAGCAAAGCGCCGAGGGAATGATCCATGGCACGGACGTAGAGGAGGAATGGTTTGCCGGCGACAGGTGCCACTAGGACTGGCGGGCTTGTTAAGTAAGCCTTGATGTCGTCGAAAGCCTTTTGGCACTCCTCTGTCCAGACATAAGAGACTCCCTTCTTCATGAGCTGAGTAAAGGGTTAACATTTACCGGAAAGGTTTGCTATGAACCTCCGGATGTATGCCAAACGTCCCTGTAAGCCCCGAAGTTCTCGAAGGTTCTTCGGAGGGTCCATGTTAAGGATGGCTTTAGTCTTCTCAGGATCGACATGAATGCCTTTTGCCGTGATGACAAAGCCCAAGAATTTGCCGCTAGAAACCCCCAGGAAGGATTTAGCGGGGTTCATTTTGAGTTGATGTGCCCGCATGAGATCGAAGACCGTCTTTAGGTCCTGTAGGTGATCTCTTTTGAGGCAGCTCTTGACTGTGATGTCGTCAACATAGCACTCAACTGTCTTGCGAAGATATTGACGGAAGATGGTGCTCATAGCTCACTGGTACGTTGCACCGGCGTTCTTCAAGCCGAAGGGCATTACTGTGTAGCAGAAAACACCCTTTGGAGTCCTGAATGACGTGTATTTTGCGTCATCGGGGAACATCTTGATTTGATTGTAGCCTGAATACCCGTCCATGAAGGACATGCGTTCAAAGCCACATGTGTTGTCGATCATTACATCGGTGATTGGGAGCGGGAATTCATCCTTCGGGCAAGCAGAGTTGAGATCCCTGAAGTCGATACAGACTCGTATCTTCCCGTTTTTCTTGGTGACAGGAACGACGTTGGCTACCCAGTCCGGGTGTTGTTCCTCACGGATGAAGCCACTGGTCAAGAGTTTGTCCACCTCCTGATCGATGGCGTTCATGATGTCCGGGCGGAAGCGTCGCTGTTGTTGTTTGATAGGTTTGGCATCTGGTAAGATGTTCAACCTATGCATCGCGATCTGTGGATCGAGACCCGGCATGTCTTCGTAGCTCCAGGCGAAGACGTCGATATACTCCTTAGCCAGTTGGACTAAAGATTCTCGGTCTTCTCCTTCCAAGCTTTTGCTGATAAAGATGGGTTTAGAAGAAGACCCATCCCCGAGGTCGATTTGCTCGACTTCGTCTTCGGTGGGAGGTTCTCGTAACTCAAAACGAGACTCCCATTGTTCTCCTAGGCGTTGAGCCCAGGGTTCCTCTTCGAAGGGTTCCGGCGGTTGGTCTTCGCCTTCATCTTTCTGAGGTTGCGCCGATGTCATGTTAGCTGACAGCACTTTCCTGAAGACTGATTCGATACTGGTATCGAAATCCCACGTCGATGCTTCTGACGAGTGGGAATGTTCTATGTCTTCTGCGTCTGAACTCTCTGGAGTTGATGGTGGCGTGACATAGCCTAACCCCCGTCGAGTCCGATTATAGTAATCCTGTGGCTTTCTATTGGGCATCGAAAGCCGGACAGGGAGATGCCGACCCTTGCCGTAGTTTAGGCCTTTATTGCTTTTCAGGTCGTAGCCCATCTTTTGGATGATGTGCTTAGCCGCATCCGTGTATCGATAGACTTGTACTCTGCCGGTATCAGGTTCGGGCTCGATCGACGGGAGGTTCCGACGACGCTCGATTTTGCCCGAGATGATGGTGCCTTCGTCTCGGCTTCGTGGAGGGACTATGAAGACTCCTTGAGACGGGACTATTTGATTATGGTAGACGGTCGTTACATGTGTTTGCAACGACCGTAGAGCGTTGTCTAATGTATACATGGCATTCCAGTGTGGAAGACAAGAATAATTGAAAGACACTCTATTATTGATAAAGTACGAGATTTTATCCCGTGGGATTACATTGTCGAAGGAGGGTGCGTCTACATCAGCAGAGATATATTCGCCAAGCTCCTCGTCTGTAAGCACTGGGGCCGGATCAGGAGAGTCCTCCACCGCTCTGACTTTGGGGTCTGAGAGGGTTATGTGAGCCCTCTCCGGCATCTTGGATGACTGCGGCGGCTTGCCTTTAAGACGCACCTTGAGGGGTGCCTCGGTTGCGCCTTCGATGAGTGGCGCCTTCCCTTGTAATTTTACCACCAGGGGAGCCGCTGTTTGTGGTGGCTTCCCCTTGAGGCGTATCTTCAGGGGAGCTTCGCGAGCTGGCGCTTTTCCTGATAGCTTGATGCTCATTGGAGGCGCCTTCTGGGGTGGTCTCCCTTTCAGACGGATTTTCAAGGGGGCGTCAGGAGTCGCTTCGGGCTCCAAGTCCGGCTCTGTTGCCGTCTCTGCTTCATCATCGGCGTCGTTGGCTTCCTCCTCGTCAAGTGGCTTGTACAAGTCGGAATCGGTGAAGTAGGCCTCAATCCCTTTGAAGGGATCGATATCTGCAAACTCCGTTCGGATGATGCCGTTGGTGGATACATATTTATGCATTGGTGGAGCGTGGAGGGCACCACCATGTACTCATGTAACCATGGTCGTCCGAGTAAGATGTTGTAGTTGACCTCGGCATCCACCACATAACAAGTCACCTCAGTTTTGAGGCTGTCGATGTGACACTTCAGCCGGATCTTGCCCAGTGGCTCGCTCTTGCTGGCGTTGAAGCCGCTGATGGTCGTATTGGAGGGCGCTAGCCGGTACATTGGGATCCCCAGCTTTGATAGCAGCGCCTTTGGAATGATGCTTAGGGAAGACCCCGGATCGATCTGAATCCTGCTCACCTTTACCGAACCGATGTACCCTGTGTAATACAACGGTCGGTTATGTCGGTGATGCTTGAGCAGCATGTCTTGTTGGGTGAAGGTTATGTTTGGGATAACTTCATCCGCACAATGACAGTGTGCACAAGTAGTTGGTAGGTCTTCAGGTTGCTTGACCTGACTGAGAAAGGATTCGGCATCCTTCAGAGCTTCGCAGAGAGCTTCTCGGGAGTCCTTGGAGAGACGCAGGAGCTCGAACAAAGACAAGCGTGCAGGAGTACTGGCCAGTTGTGCCAGAATGTCAAAATTGTGGGGCTTGGCTAGCCCCGAAGCATTTTCTTTCCGCAGAGGTCTGTCGAAACGGGCCTCCACTTGCTTTTATTTATTGGCTGCTGAGGGCTTGGATGAACCCTCCTCAGGGATGGTGCCAGGAGGCGCCACTTCGGCGGCAGCTTCACCGGGCTGGGAGTTCTGTTGTGCACGCGTCTGCACAGGAAGCGCCTCTTCCGTTGAAGAAGAGACCGTACGGCAAGACTTGATCTTCCTGCCTTTTGCTTTGGAGGTAGGGCGTACCTCCGGTTGAGTTACCTCGGAGACGAGGTCGGGATGAACCCAGAGGACCTCTCCTCGAGATGTGGTGAGTGGGACAAGTCCACTCACATTGTCACGGGTGGGTGGCAAATTCACCACCTCCATTGTCGCCTTAGGGATGGGGACGACGCCATCTTGTGTGGTAGTCGGCGGCAAGGTGCCGAACTGAAGTGACACCACATTAGCTGACACCGTCTTCTCTTCGTAGTCGACGGAGATTACATCCGCATTGATCATGCGCTGGATGTAATTTTTGAGGACGTAGCAGTCCTTAGTCGGGTGTCCGACAAACCGATGGTAGTGACAGTACCTCGGGTTGTCCACTTTCCCGACTTCATCGGGCCGCTTCGGGTCCGGAAGCTTGATCTTGTCACCCTGCTTCAGTATCTCAAAGAGTTGCAGGGTGTCGTCATCATTGAATGAATAAACCTCCTTGGGTCTTGGTGCCAGTGGAGGCTTTTGAGTAGGCGTAGATGCGCCCTTCGAGGCATTAACAGTCAATGCCTGTTTCCCCTTTGTTTCTCGTCCGGAGTTGTTGGTTGCGGACTTTTTCCCCTTATCGTCAAAGGCGGGGAAGCTAACACCCAGAAGACGTGCATTGGCCGCCTTCTTCTCTGCAGCTTCAGCTTCAATGATTAGGGAGCTCCAGTCGGGAGGGGGAGTAGAGTTAAGCCAGAGCTTTACTGCAGGCAGCATGTTCATACTGCAAGCGGAGAGAAGCGCATGTTCTGGCATGCCTGGAGGTAGCCTGAAGCAGGCCTGACGGAAGCGTTCGATGAATGCTCGAACCGTTTCCTTGTCTTTCTGGCGTATCTCAATGAGAGACGCCATCGTCATGTCCTTCCCACCGTCGTAGAAGCGGTCGAGGAAGAGGCGTGTCAGGTCGTCGAAGGACGATATGGAATTATCGGGGAGGCTACAGTACCAGTCATACGCCACCCCTTTCAGGGCCCCAACAAAGATGCTGGTGAGGAGCGCGTCCTCCTTCGGAAGATGCCCTGTCTGCGACTGGAAGTACGTCAGGTACCGTCGTGGAGAGTCCTTCCCGTCATACGGCGTGAGTGTTTGTGGTTTATACTTTGGGGGATAAACTACCTTGTTCCACTCAAGGGGATAAGGCTGGGGAATGCCCATCTTCTGGCGCTCCTCCTGCCTGTTCTTGGACTCGAAGCGCTCCCGCAGATCTTTGATCATTTCGACCACGTCCTCCGTGGAGCTAGGAGTCGGGGAAGGAGGTACTACCTAGAGTGGAGCGTTTGAGGGCTCCGATGTCCGGGGTGCTTCTGTGTCTGAGGGTGTCCGCTGGAGGGGCACACTCGACTCTCCATTGGCTCCTGGGTCGGGACCATTTGAAGGTGTCCTGATCAAGGCCGACCGCATCTCAAACACTGCTTGAGTCAGTGCTTGCATTGAGGCAGAGAGGGTTTTGAGTCCTCCCTCTAGTGAGTCTATGCGCTGGACAATGTCCTGTGGCGGCGCATCAGCCTCAAGATCACCCCCGGTCATGTATACTGTCATGACACGGCCGGAAGTGGATAGATTAGTTGAGGCTTCGCTCTCAGCCTCGCTCTCATGTGGGGGAGTTACTTCTCCTGGTGTTTGGCCACCCCCAGCCACATTCTGGAGTTCGTCTTCGACAGGCGCATCTGTAAGGGCCTGACTGCCCTCAGCTCTGTCTTGAAGGGCCTCTTCATTTTCAGCACTACCCCCGACGGTGTCCTGGAGGACATCGTCATTTTGAGGGGCTTCAGGGAGGCCATCTTCGCTTTGATGAAGATCCGCCGTAGCTGTGCTTTGGACATCTTCGTCTTCGGAAGGAGGCTCAACAAGGGTCTGGCTACCCCCAGCTTCCTCCAAGGACTTCTTCTTCGACCGAGTGCCTTCGAACACTCCAGAGGTCGTGACAGCTGCCTTAGTTTTCCTCGACTAGCTTTTGGATGAAGACGAGGAATTGGCAGTCGTCTTCCGGACAGATGAGGAATTGGAGATCACGTTGCATGACGCAATCTTTAGTTCCTCTTCTGCTGACACCTTCGTCCCAAGGCGATGTCGGAGGGGTGTCGATGATTGTAGCCGTTGGAAGACCGACTGCTTTGGCGGTACTACCGTCTTGCAACAGCAGTTGATGGTGACCACTGCACAAGTGTGCCCCGTGAGAGGCGCATCGTGCTTGTTGGTCAACTCTCCTGACCGGCGCTTGTGAGTGATCACGTTGCGCAAGTCGTTGGAGGAGAGTGCTACCCTCATACCCCTCTCAGGCGCATGGCAGGGCCAAGCGCCGGGGTGGTCGGGTGAGTGCTGCGCCCCCTGATCTAATACCAAGCAGGCATCACGATCAGTAGTGGGGGAACCACAGCATTTGAAGTGACTTGAACGGACCTCAAACGCACAACCAGAGGAGGCGCGGGAGTTCAAGACCACTGAGTTTGCCTCTCTCGGCTTGGTTGTGCACGCAGTGAATGCGCCCAAGTGAGATGAGGACTTTGAAGGTCGACTCGTTGTCGGTACGGGAGCACTTGAGTCAACCTTGTACAGCTTGCCATCGGCAGCGCACGTGATTGTAAGCGCGTGCCCCTGGCCGGCTGCTGGCATAGCACGTTTGTGGCGCGTGGCCCGTGCCGCCTTGGATTTCTTCGTACCAGCCCGCTGGGGCGCATAGTACTCAGCATCCAAATTCTCCTCGCCGTTACAGCGAGTGAGTCTGTCGAAGAAAGAGGCTCGTTGTGGCGCATCAGAAGTAATGCGCGGGGCATTGGCTGCGCCCCTGCTCCGTCGACGTATCTTCCTCGCCTGAGAGGAAGATGGCTGGGGAACGTGGTCAGCCGCACGCTTCCCCAAGAGATGCGCTGCATCAGCGGGCGCACCTTGACTGCTGAGGACGTCAGCAGGAAGGGAAGGCTGGACGGGCGCATCCCCTTCAACGGTGGTGCCCGAGGCGTCGACTTTGCGCACCCAGACTGCGCGGGTCTTCTTCGGCTTCGACAGCCGCCTCGAAGGACTCGCACTTCCTTCAGAAATGAACTCCTCGTACGCCTGTTGATTGAGGCGCACTACCAGCGTCTTGTAGGAGGAGCCCACCTTCACGTCGTCGGCCTGTGACACGACTTTCTCGGTAGAGGAGAAAGAGGTCCCCAGCAGAGTCGCCAGCTTGTTTGCCATTAAAATTGTTTTGATTGAAATCTTAATACAAACAGAACAGTGATACAATATAGGACTTAGATGTAGTCCTAGGAGTACACTTTTGTTTAAGCTGGGTCCTTAGTGCCAATGGAGCGAGTGGTAATGCGTTGACTCCGTTGACCGGCTGACGGCGGTTATCGGTTCTCTGAAGGTGTTGATTACTCTGGGTGCTGGAGCTTGCCGAGAGGAGGAAGACGTTGAGTGTCTAGAACTGCCTCTCCGGTGATTCTCTGTTGTGGATTCTCTGTGAGTCTTATGTTCTGAGTCTCCGTGTGTGTGTGAAGGGGATGATCCTTCTATTTATAATTTTGCAGGCTGGCTGCTCATGCGCGCATGTAGGATGCGCCGGTGTGGGGACGCCACGTGGAGGTTGCTGATGGAGGCGCATGGATGCTGCGCCCTGATCGAGGGGGAGAACTCTTCATACTGCTGTCGTGAGCCGGCACGTAGCAGAGGAAAGATCTTTCCGTTGCTGAAATCTTGGACGAGTTGAGTCAAAAGACACGTGTCGTCGACTCATGATTCGAAGATCTCGGATTTGATGGAGAGGAGTGATCTGGTGGGCTGTGCCTTGGATTGGGCGCAGGAGGAGGCTGCGGCTCATAACCTTTAGGAGTTACAAACCATTTGGGGCGCATGGCTTTTGAGGCGCATGCAGGCGACTTTCCTTCTGTCTTTCGGGATCAGAGATCAGTCTGGGGCGCATGGCTTTTGAGGCGCATGCTGGTTTGGACGCATGGCCGTAGAGGCGCATGCGGGTGTGGACGCATGGCCGTAGAGGCGCATGCGGGTGGCCACGTGGCAGTAGCCGTCGGAATAGAGTCATGATGATGCTGACGTTGCCGACGCTTCGTTTTCTGATAAAGCTGTCAACTGTTCAGACTTTGGGAGGCGTGCTGCCAACTCTGTCAGTTCAGCATTTAATGTTGGTGACGTTCGATGGACAGCTGAGTGGGCGCGTCGGTTGGCGTTCCACTCGGTATGGAGATGTGTGGGGGCGCACCCTCTATAATGCACCGAGTACTGTAGGGCGCGTCTGCGTGATGCGCCTAATGCCGAAGGACGCGTCCGTGTGATGCGCTGTCTGGCTGGCGCATCGGACATGTCTTTTAATGATGCGGCTGTCTCGCTCTTCGAGTGCTATAAATAGCCGTTTGGCTGAATTCGAGGCGTCCGGTTCATCCATTTAATGTAAATTCATTGCACGGAATTCGGAGGGCCATCCACTTGGCGCGTGGGTTTGATCTGCCCGGCCTATAAATAGTGGCATGGAGAGAAGATTTGCTTCTCATTCCCTCACGTACTTCCAATATGAACTTGAACATACGGGTGCATTCTGCTGACGAAGTGCTCCCGAGGGTGAAGATGAGACGCTGTGTTGTCTTTGATACACTTGAAGGTGACTGTTACATCCAAAAGACGGAGTCGAGGGCTTCTGAGGCAGGCGGAAGGTGCCTGTTGCATCCAAAGATAGGGATGCTCGAGCCTCGTCTCCGTTATTCCAGAAGAACCGTAGATCGGAATGGCGGTGCAAGGCTCTCTCTTCCTGCAAAGTGGGGTTTCCCCACTTTGATCGTGTCGAAAGCTGCTCCTTTAGCCGTGGTTTCGATCACGGTCTTCCTTCGGCTTTGGAGGCTCTTTCGAAGCCTCCCCTGGCCACAGCATTTGCGGTGCTCTTCTCTTCCTTGGTTCCAGCCAGAGGGTTAAATGCTTTGTGTCGAAGCATTTATCAGGCGAGCCTGGTTGGAAGAGCGGCACATAACTGGGCTCTGCTCGGCCAGGTGAGCCTGGCTGGAAGAATTTGGCTGAAGGGATGCACATAACTGAGGTGCTGAAGAGATGATGGGATGCGCCTGGATGGAGGCGCATGATATCTGCTGCGCCTCACTGGTGGCGCATAGTGATGCTGCGCCTATCTGGAGACGCATGGTGGCCGCTGCGCTTATCTGAAGGCGCATGATGGCCGCTGGCTGTAGACTTAGGCTCTTTCTTTGTAGAAATTCTCCTTTGTACAACCTTTTCTAGACATGTAATAGACTTTTATATAAAATGAAAAGTCCTTCTTCAAATGTCTATACTTATTGACTTTGCTGTGAAGTTCTTCGTCTGAGTTCTAGCGCATGTAGTGTCTGGCGCATGGGCTTTCTGGTTGTGAAATTCCATGCTTCTACAGCTATTAACTGTGCCCTCTCTACCGGATAAGCGGGGTTCGACTGAGGAAATTTGACATGAGATAAATCTTCCAAATAGTTCGAACCCACCATGCCAACTGATGATCCGAAAACTTCAGCAAGAGCATGAACTTGCAGATCCACTGATAGAATGACAAAAGAGAACGAGTTAGTTCGAAGTTCATGAAGCCTTTGCTCAAATAAGATCATTCAAAAGATTGATGAATGTTACGCTATCACATAATGGTGTGAGTGTAATATAACTTTTTACGCTGACCTGGTTAGACATGAGCATAGTTAAAGGTTTCACGCCAGCACATTAACTATGAGCGGAAGACAAAGTTTTACGCTGACACGTGTAACGTGGGCATAATTTTTTTTTATCTTTTACGCTTACACGAACATCGTGGGCGTATAATTGTTGTTTCAGTTTTACGTTACCACGTACAACGTGGGCGTAAAGAGCTGAAAGTTTGATCTATCTTCTTCCTCAACGGTCTTTTCCCATTTCAAAGAAAAGGGTTTTACCTATCATAGGCGGAGCCACGGCCGGGTTGGGATCTCGTTGTGGTGTCGATGACCGAATAGGGGTCTTCACATGATCAGTCGATGAAGAATCAATGGCTGGCTTTTTCCCCTTGCTGCCGGCGGCGGATGATTTCTTAGGAGCCATCAGATCAGGGTTTCGAAGAAAAACAAAAGCAAGGAGATTCAAGGAGATGAGTAAAAGTGTTTTCTCTCTCTCTAAAAAACCCTATTTATAAGGAGATTCAAAAACCGACTGTTCGATATCCCTAACTTCACACTGACTGTTGGATATCCCCGCTCTTACGCGGATGACGGTTGCATATCCCGAGTTTTGCGCTCATCAAATCTCAACTTTTACGCTTCTGTTCAAAGTGTTTCAAATTTTGGAGACATTTGAAAACTTTGAAGGGGGTCTTGTAGGAGCGTAAAAAGTGCTTCCAAGAAAGAGTCATTTCATTCATAAATGGACTGCTTTACGCCTAATACAGCGGATAATCTCTTTACGCCCGAGATAAGACTAGTCACTTTACGCTCAAGCAAACTGGTCGTTTTACGCTGGGTCTATACTAGTGGTTTTACGCCAAAGACAGAGCAGCCTCTTTCACGCTGGACAAAAGCTATCAAATCTTGCATTTAATGCAGATTTTGACATGAAGATATCAATGATGGCATTTACCACAGAATTCAATGGAATTTGTCTTATACAAAGACCATGGTTGTCGTTTGTGGAGATCGAGCTACTTTACGCTCATTGAAGGGTTTCTTTTGCGCACGGAGCTTTACATGAGTCCTTACGCTCATTAAAAAGCAATGTGTGCGTGGAGTTTATTTGAGCCATTTTACGCTCAAGGTTATACAACCGCTTTACGTTGGAAACCTATGACAGAGCTAGTTTACGCTCATCTTTTTACGCCCTATTTATTCTGGCCAGTCCAAAACGTGGTGTGCCTACGTGGTCTTCATGCCACATAGTTCGAAGAACGTGTGTACGTGTATCCTATTCTCACTAAAATGATGGGACACGTGTCAGCACATACGGAGGATGATTCTGATCGTGGTTGGCGGTTATTGAGCGTAAAGACATATTTTGATGCTCCTTTACGCGCGGAAGCCCCAGTCTATAAAAAGACTCATTTTTTCTCATACACACACAGAGAGAGACAGGAGAGAATACAGAGATCAGAGCTTCGAGATTTTGATCCTCTAGTGCATTCTTCTTCAACTTTTCTTCCAAGAACAGAGTGAAGCAAAGCAGGAAAGCATTCGGCCTCGCCATCAGTGCCCAAATGCGTCGATACCTTTCTGTTGCGTTAGTTCTTCCAAGTTGTTCTACTTCAAGCAGTGATCTTCATCATCATCATATGGTCCAAGGAACAAAGTGATCATTTACAAATCAGACTTCCATAGCAATACTTTCCCAGAATCAAAAGTTGTACTTCTTGTACTCTTTCTCGTTTTATTTTCAAAATCCCAATTCCTCCAAGGCATTTTGTTAAGTGAAACATCTATATATATATATATATATATATATATATCAACTTATATATATACACATATATATAGAGAGAAAGTGAGAGAGAGAATTAGATAGAGAGAGAGTGATACTGCTGTACAGCAGGGGGGTTCCAGATTCTGGAACCACAATTCCAGTCCCAAACATACACACACACAGGAACATATATACATATATATGTATATACGCACAACTCCCTATATACACTACCAAATACCCCCAAAATTCACCCACACTCACACATACATATGTACTACGTATATACATACTAAAAACATACCATTACATGTATAATTTAGATTAAAAATTGGTTTGAAATTCGTTTTTACAAAACTTGAAAATATTCTAAAACCTGGAAACAGGAACTGTGCACTCGAAATAGGGTAACACGAAAAACACACACAAAAACGAGCTAAGGCTCGAATCTCTAGGTTGGTAACTGGTGCCCCACACATACCCTAGTGTCCTAGGTACCTGACACGACACCACGACACGGTTTCACGTGTCCAAACACACGAAACCCTCACTCGGGTAAACTCTGATACACACGCACACACACAGTATCGTGCACGCGTGTAAATCACCCTAGGACACGACACACACACTCTCGTGTCTCGTGCTCGTGCACGAATGTTCACCTAGGGGTTGTGCACGTGTCCAACACCCTGCACCGTGTCCACGTTGATCCAGGACACGGTACGAAGACCGTATCAGTCGTGAAAACACGACTGATACGCGCGTTTCAGACCGCGTCGTGCACGCGGTCGTGCGTCTCGTGTTCGCGACACAGGACACGACACACCACGTGCTCGTGTCCACGTGTTCGCCCCATGATGGGCTACACACTCGTATCACCACGAGGTGCCCAAGTGTCGTGTCCACGCGACACGACACGCGCGAAGTTGGCCCCCGTGCGCGTGTGCGCTGACAGTGCACGACCAGTGCACGTGTCCGTGCTCTCTCGATACGACACCAACGTGTCTCAAACTCGAGGGAGGGCATGTCAGAGGTTGCCTCCTCCTCTGTGTAAATTTTCACGTGTCCCACAGTGTCCGTGCTAAGTGTCGAGTAGCAGGGCATGCACGCGTGGCCTCGTGCTGCGAGTTCGTGTCCATTTTGGACACGAACACAGCACAGAAATGTGCTCAGTCAAGTTGTTTCGTGTCCTACACGTCTAGGGATTCACAAAAGTGTAATTTGTTTTGGAAAAACATAAAAACCAATCCTTTGTGGCATTTCACCAAACAAGGGTTTTAAACCTATGATACGTGTCCGATACGGACACCAAACCACTTCTAATTTTCACCAAATTTTACCCACAGTTATGGTAGTCCTACATGAATGCATTTATGAAGAAAAAACAGGATTTTAACTATGTTTGAGGCAATTTACCTATTGGTGCAATTCTAAGGAAAATCAAAAAAGAAGGGGGGGTGTGTCCTTCAACTTGATGATGTCCAAAGCCTCCAAATTCTTGATTGCTAGCCTCCTTTAGCTCCCTTGATGTTGTAGGGTCCCAATGCAAAAGACTAGAGTGAATTTGGATCAAGAATGATCAAGTTGTGGGTGTTTGAAGAAAATGGGATTTTCTAGGAATTAAATTCATGTAAATTATTCATGAATGAATACAAAGGGTTATATAGAAGTGTGTACCAGCTAGGGGGTACCCTTGGCCGGCTATGGCATGGGGGGGTGTCCTTGCCCTTCCTTCATGGCTAAGGCATGGACTTTGTGTAAAGGGTGAGATATTTGGAGTGATTCATGGAAAATATCAAATAAAGGTAAACTAGATATTTTCCTCACTTTAACCCTTAACCAAAAATCCATCCTAAAGCTTCTAGGTTAGTGGCTAACCCCTGGATTAGGGTGGGATAGGTTAGGGACTAGTCATGAGACTCAACCAAGAATTAAATAATATTAAAATCACATAATCTCAAATAAAGACTAGTAAATTATCAAAATACCCTTTTGGCCAAAAACCACTAATTTGATGTTCTAAGCCTATGGCTAAGCTCTCATGGTCATGGCAAGTTCTAGGTTAGAGAAAACTAGGGTTTACACTAAGTTATACTAACCAAAATCACAAAGTCATAAGTTATGACTTAGCATGACTTAGAAAATGGTTCTAAGTATACTAGAAATCACCATAAATCATATCATGCCCTAAACACCATTAATAATTAATAAAAATAATAATTTTTCAAAAATCTCTAATTTCAGAAAATAGGGTGTTACAAGTCTACCCTCATAACAATAATTTCGTCCTCGAAATTTAAAGATGAAACTGAAACTAATGAGAAGGATAGAAATCATACCTCAAGGTACAAATAGATAAGGGTATCGCTCGCGCATCTCATCCTCCCGTTCCCAGGTGGACTCTCCTGGAGAATGATGCCTCCATGCGACACGAACCAATGGTATCGTCTGGTTCCTCAATGCCTTCTCCCGTCGATCCAGAATCTCAACAGGCTGCTCTGGATAACGAAGAGTAGGACCCACCTCGATCTCGGAATGATCAAGTACATGGCTAGGATCTGCCATGTACCGTCTCAACTGTGACACGTGAAATATGTTGTGGACTCCTACCAATGCTGGTGGTAAGTCTAGCCTGTAAGACACGTCATCGACTATCCCGCTGATAACGAAAGGGCCGATGAAACGCGGGCTAAGCTTCCCACCTCCACCAAAACGTATCGTGCCACGTGTCGGAGATATCCTCAATAATTCCTGGTCTCTGACCTAATCACAAACAAGGTCTCAATTTAATTATGATAAACAAACATGATTAACAAAACACAACAAGACAACCTAATTCTAATCCTATCTCTAAACTGTACCTCAAACTCCAAAGGTCTGCGGTGGCTGTCGGCCCAATACCGATGTCTGTCCTGCGCCACGCGAAGCCGATCTCTGATAAGCTTCACCTTCTCTGCTGCATCTACAACCATTTCAGGCCCCAATAATACTCGCTCTCCAACATCATCCCAAGACAAGGGTGTACGACATCTACGCCCGTACAGTGCCTCAAAAGGGGACATCTCGATGCTGGCCTGAAAGCTGTTGTTATATGAAAACTCTACTAAGTGCAGGTGACTCTCCCAAGATCCTCCAAAGTCCAGGACACAAGTCCGCAACATGTCCTCCAGAGTCTGAATGGTCCGCTCTGACTGTCCGTCTGTCTGCGGGTGGTATGCGGTACTAAACTTGAGCTGAGTGCCCAAGCTAATATGTAAGCTCCTCCAGAAATGTGAAGTGAAACGGCTGTCCCGATCCGATACAATGCTCACTGGAACTCCATGAAGTCTGACTATCTGCCTCATATACATCTCTGATAGCTTCTCGGTAGACAAACCCACTTTGAATGGCAAAAAGTAGGCCGATTTGGTCAACCTGTCGACGATGACCCAAATCGCATCCTTCCCTCCTGGAGTACACGGTAATCCCGAAACAAAGTCCATTATGATGTGCTCCCACTTTCACTCCGGAATAGGCAATGGCTGCAACAGTCCTCCTGGCCTCTGCCTCTCTGCCTTGACCTGCTGGCAGATCAAACACCTGGCTACGAAGTGTGCTACCTCGCGCTTCATCCCACTCCACCATACATGCTCTCTCAGATCCCTATACATTTTGTTGGCTCCCGGATGTATCGAGTACTGAGAACGATGGGCCTTCTGCATAACCTGCTCCCGAAAGTCTCCACTGGGCACACACAGTCTGGAACCGTGCCTCAATGCGCCATCCCCTGCAAGAGTGAACTCATCGTCCGCAAATCCATGTCTGACCTGCTCCCTGATGCATCGTAGAGAAACGTCATCGAACTGAGCCGACTTGATCCTATCAATCAAGTTCGACTGAATCTGGAGGCCCCACATCTGCATCTGCACTCCCGGCACAATCACCTCGATCCCAAGGCTCTCCAAGTTCGCCAACAAGTGACGATCCATCGTCAAACACATAGCTGTCGGGTATCTGCTCAATGCATCAGCAACTACGTTGGCCTTCCCTGGATGATACTGCAGAAGAATATCAAAGTCCTTTATCAGCTCCAGCCATCTACACTGCCTCATGTTCAGCTCCTTCTGCGTAAACACGTATTTCAAGCTCTTGTGGTCTGTAAATATCTCCACGCGCTCTCCATACAAATAGTGTTTTCACAGCTTCAGAGCAAAGATAACTGCCGCCAACTCTAAATCATGGGTAGGGTAGTTCTTCTCATGGGGCCGTAACTGCCTGGAAGCATAGGCAATCACCTTCCCATGCTGCTGCAAGACACAACCCAAACCCTTCCCCGAGGCGTCACTGTAAATAGTGAACCCGCCTGATCCTGATGGTAATGTCAGAATTGGGGCTGTCGTCAACCGCTTCTTCAACTCATCGAAAGCGGCCAGACACTCCTCTGACCAGAGAAACTCTGCGTCCTTTCGGGTCAGCCTAGACAACGGCTCTGCAACCCAGGAGAAATCCTGGACGAACCTCCTGTAGTAGCCTGCCAATCCTAGGAAGCTCCTGATCTCTGCCACTGACGTCGGCGCTGCCCAAGCCTCAACTGCTGATATCTTTCTCGGGTCGACTGAGATCCCATCTCCAGTCACTACATGACCCAGGAAGTCAACTCTGTCAAGGAAGAACTCGCACTTCGAGAGCTTGCCGTAAAGCTGCTCCTGTCTGAGAGTCTCCAGGACCACTCTCAAGTGCTCCTCATGCTCCTCCTCGGTCTTCGAGTATACCAGGATGTCGTCGATGAACACCACCACGAACTTATCTAAGTACTGGTGGAATACCTTGTTCATCAAGTTCATGAACACCGCCGGAGCATTCGTCAACCCAAATGGCATCACCATAAACTCGAACTGGCTGTACCGCGTCCTGAACGCCGTCTTCGGGATATCCTCCCTCTTCACCTTTACCTGATGGTAGCCTGACCTCAGATCAATCTTCGAGAATACTCGAGCTCCGCTCAACTGATCGAAGAGATCATCGATCCGCGGCAGTGGATATCTGTTCTTGATCGTCAGACTGTTGAGTGCCCTGTAGTCGATACACATACGTATCGACCCATCCTTCTTCGGTACAAAGAGTACCGGTGCACCCCAAGGTGAAGAACTAGAGCGGATAAAGCCTTTGTCCTGCAACTCATCCACCTGTTTCTTCAATTCCACCAGCTCGCTGTTGTTCACCCGATAGACATACTGAGAAATGGGTTCCGTACCTGGAACCAAGTCTATCGAGAACTCAACGTCTCTGTCTGGTGGAAGCCCAGGCAACTCCTTTGGAAACACGTCCATGAACTCAGCAATCAATGGATGTGGAGCTGGCTGCTCCTCGACTGAAGCTCCACAGAAAACTCCGTAAGTCTGCTCTGCCTGCCGTCGAGAATATACAAACTCTGGCTCTCCTGGCGCTCTGAACAGAACTCTACCCCCGTGGCAATCTATGCTGGCATGGTGCATGCTCAACCAATCCATACCGAGTACAATATCGTAGTTCGGTAGTGGCATTACGAGCAAACACACATCCAACTTTCGGCCTCCCAAAACTACTCTCCGTCCCTTACAAATATCACGAACGAGGATAATGCCACCCCCGATCGTAATCTTGCAAGTCCTAGGCAACGATTCAGATATAACATGATGTCGAATCGCAAAAGATACTGATACAAAGCTATGGGAAGCCCCAGAATCAAACAATGCATAAGCTGGAATAGAGTCGAGAAGAATAGAACCTGCTATCAGCTCTCCAGTAACCTCGACATCCTCTGCTGCCATGGCATAGGCTCGCCCCTGCTGTCCACCCCTGGCCTGATGCTGGTGCTGGGTGAACCTCTGCTGCTGAGTCGGCAAAGGTCCCTTCTGCTGCCCTGCCGGAGCCTTGGCTCCGCCTCCCTGAACTGGTCGTCCCGAAAACATGGGACACTCCCTCAGCTGGTGGTCTCCAGAATCACATAATAGATACCTGCCAAGCCTCTTTCTATAGTCATTCCATCCATGACCCTGCTTCTTACAGAAAGTGCAACTGACGACCTGCTGCCTGGGTGCCTGCTGCTGGTGCCTCGGCTGCTGCTGCACCTGCTGGAACGGCCTCTGCTGCTGGAATGGCCTCTGCTGCTGGAATGGCCTCTTGGCCTGTCCTCCACTGCTGCCAGCTCCCTGGGTGTCGTGGCCCCTCTTGAGCTTCAGCTCAAGATCATCCTCGGCCGCCATCGCTCCTGATAGGATCTCCTCAAAAGTGGCATTCCTGTCACTCTTGGTCAAGGACTTGACCTCCTTGACCAAGCCCTTCCTGAACCTCCTCGCCTTCGCTGTCTCGCTAAGGCCCTCCACGAATCTGCTCAACCGGCAAAACTTACCGGAATACTCCTCTACAGTCTGGTTCCCCTAAACCAGGTTCTCGAACTGGGTCTCCAAAGCACCGACTGCCTGATCTGGGAAAAACTTCCCCTTGAAGAGCTCCTTGAAAACTCTCCATGTCTGCCCTGGAGTGCCTACTCTCGGGTCCGTCTGATACCAGGTATGGGCAAGATCCCGCTTCTGGCTGGCTGCTGCCTCTATCTGGAGTCCGGCTGGTATCTCCGCCAGTCGGAAGATCTCCTCAATGTGCTCAATCCAGTCATCAGCATAAAGTATCCCCTCTGTCCCCAAGAAGTCCCTGGGGTTCATCTTCTTGAAGTCCTGAATGCCCGAAATCCTCTGCTATCGCGGCTGTCCCAATCCTCCCTGTGGCTGGACAGCCAACCTCTCTACCGTCGCTCTAGCCAGCTGATGGACCCCATCTATGCCCCTGGTAAACTCCGTCGTACGACGCTGCTGCTGGGCCTGCTGCGTCTCTAGGAAATGCTGGAAGTACGAAAACATCTGTACAGCATCCACTAATCCAGATGGCATCGACGGCTGGAACTGCTGCTGGTGCTGCTGGTGCTGCTGGTGCTGCTGGAACTGTGGCTGACGAAACTGTGGGGGAGGCATGTCTGGGGTAACCGGGATGGTCCCCCGAATAAGTAGAGGTGCACCCCCAAATGTGGCAGAAAACTCCCACATGAGCTGGAGTAAGGGGAGCTGTGGTCCCCGGGTCCTGGTGAGCTGGACGAGAGGTGGCAGACCTCTCAGTGGTGTCACCTGGACCGAGACGCTGTGATCGTGTCTCCACCATCCTGAAGACAGATCAATCAAGAAAATCAATACGGAGAAGAAACGATATAGTCAAAGGAGACAGTTTATTTCAAAAGAAAGACAATATCAGCAAGAATTTAAATAGCAGGGATTTAGATAAGAGTTTTTCCTAATGTGATTGAGTACCTCAACTACATCCTATTTCCTACTGCAGGCTGTGGCGATACTCTAGTTCGAATATCACCACATAAACTGGACCTGCATGGGCCACCACTAAAAACGTGTCACGACCCGCACCCTAGAGTAAGGGCACGAGAAGTGGGGACGTCCAGCCTACGCCGCAGTGTCGGCGATAGAACGCTGTCCTAGGTCAATCATCTAACAATATAAGGTACCTGTACAGTTTATACTCTCCGAGTGGAGGTAACATCACAACATACAGTCTCAATCACATCTAAGGTAGAAGAATGAACGACAGATAGATAGATAGTAACTCAAGAGAACCATAGCATAGATGAAATAAGTCTAAGTGTCTAGGATACATAACATCCAGAATGTCAACTCATAATACAATAAGTCTAAGAGTCTATACATCTCCACATCTCAAAATACAACTCAGAATGTGAGACAAAATGTAAATATAGAAAAGACTGCCTAGACTAAACTGGTCTAGACTACTGGAACAACATCCTCAGCTGCAGGTGGATCCTGCTGAGGGTCCTCAATACAAGTGTCATCTAGTCCTGCTCCATAATAAGTAGTCACCCATGCCTCGTCCTCATCCTCTGTAATATTTTCAACAGGTCCAATCAGGATAGGAACGAGCACAATACATCTCACACAGTTCATATCAGGTTAGAAAATACGATACAGGCAATAGAGTAAGATACATGAACTGCTGAAAAGAAATATACGCTGTAAAAGAGATAGCTGTAATGAAATATCTACTGTATATAGAGAACTGTAAGTGACTAGTGATGTAGAGCACAAGATAGGCATGTGAATGGCTAGAATTTATACATGATTACACTACTGAGTTTGCACATGATTATACTACTTTGGAATTATTTACATGTCCACTTCTACTCCCCCGTTTCCCCAATCAATACACAAGGATCTATACAAGTTACGTTATTATACATGATATCACATGGGGCCCATGAAAGGGTGCACATGATAGTATACATGAGGGCTCAGTAAACATGAGAGTACATGATCACATGAGTGCACATGAATGATGGAAGCATAGGAGTACATGATGATAGTGAAACACACATAACATGAAGTACTCGATGCTCCCGAGAGGGATAACATCTCATGTAAAGATCCATATAGTACCAATCCGTGTTACCAATGTGACAGCAACAAGTAAAGTAATCTAGAGCGAGAAGTAAAGCCTGAACAAGTATGAAACGGTCAGAGAATGTACTCGCCTGCTGTATGAATGTCTGTAGAGAATATGCAGTCTGAGGAGAGGTGTCTGGCTCCTGATCAGAGCAACACAAGTCACAATGTATTCTAAATAGTAAAAATGAAGTCTACTATGCATACTACATGATTCTAGGTCAATTTGGTCAAAAGTCAACTCTTGGTCAACTCTAAAGTCAAACTAGTCTAAGTTAGGTCAACACTAGTCAACTAGTTAGGGTTTTAGTCAAACTAGTCAAACTAGTTGTTTTAGGTCATTCCTAGTTAATTCTAGGTTAACTAGGTCAACTTCGACCTAAGGTTGACTTTGGTCAACCCTTAGTCAACAAGGGTCAACAAGTTGGGTTTTGGGCCATTAGGGTTAGCCCCAAGCCATAGGCTAATAATCTTGGCCATAGGCTAATATAGGGTTCTATATAAACCTATTCCTTAGCAAGTTATCTATATATACATATATCTATATATATAGATATACACTATCTATCTACTACCCAAATACCAATATGTAAATACTCTATATATACAAAACCCACATTCACACACACATATATATATATATATATATATATATATATATATATATATATATATATATGTATATATATATATATATATATATGTATATATATATATATATATATATATATATATATATATATATATATATATATATATATAATGGGATCTAATACAATGTATATATATATATATATATATATATATATATATATATATATATATATATATATATATATATATATATATATATATATATATATATATATATATACACACATATATATAGAGAGAAAGTGAGAGAGAGAATTAGATAGAGAGAGAGAGTGATACTGCTGTACAGCAGGGGGGGTTCCAGATTCTGGAACCACAATTCCAGTCCCAAACACACACACACACACAGGAACATATATACATATATATGTATATACACACAACTCCCTATATACACTACCAAATACCCCCAAAATTTACCCACACTCACACATACATATGTACTACGTATATACATACTAAAAACATACCATTACATGTATAATTTAGATTAAAAATTGGTTTGAAATTCGTTTTTACAAAACTTGAAAATATTCTAAAACCTGGAAACAGGAACTGTGCACTCGAAATAGGGTAACACGAAAAACACACACAAAAACGAGCTAAGGCTCGAATCTCTAGGTTGGTAACTGGTGCCCCATACATACCCTAGTGTCCTAGGTACCTGACACGACACCACGACACGGTTTCACGTGTCCAAACACACGAAACCCTCACTCGGGTAAACTCTGATACACACGCACACACACAGTATCGTGCACGCGTGTAAATCACCCTAGGACACGACACACACACTCTCGTGTCTCGTGCTCGTGCACGAATGTTCACCTAGGGGTTGTGCACGTGTCCAACACCCTGTACCGTGTCCACGTTGATCCAGGACACGGTACGAAGACCGTATCAGTCGTGAAAACACGACTGATACGCGCGTTTCAGACCGCGTCGTGCACGCGGTCGTGCGTCTCGTGTTCGCGACACAGGACACGACACACCACGTGCTCGTGTCCACGTGTTCGCCCCATGATGGGCTACACACTCGTGTCACCACGAGGTGCCCAAGTGTCGTGTCCACGCGACACGATACGCGCAAAGTTTGCCCCCGCGCGCGTGTGCGCTGACAGTGCACGACCAGTGCACGTGTCCGTGCTCTCTCGACACGACACCAACGTGTCTCAAACTCGAGGGGGGGCATGTCAGAGGTTGCCCCCTCCTCTGTGTAAATTTTCACGTGTCCACGTGTCCTACAGTGTCCGTGCTAAGTGTCGAGTAGCAGGGCATGCACGCGTGGCCTCGTGCTGCGAGTTCGTGTCCATTTTGGACACGGACACAGCACAAAAATGTGCTCAGTCAAGTTGTTTCTTGTCCTACATGTCTAGGGCTTCACAAAAGTGTAATTTGTTTTGGAAAAACATAAAAACCAATCCTTTGTGGCATTTCACCAAACAAGGGTTTTAAACCTATGATACGTGTCCGATACGGACACCAAACCACTTCTAATTTCCACCAAATTTTACCCACAGTTATGGTAGTCCTATATGAATGCATTTATGAAGAAAAAACAGGATTTTAACTATGTTTGAGGCAATTTACCTATTGGTGCAATTCCAAGAAAAATCAAAGAAGAGGGGGGTGTTTGTCCTTCAACTTGATGATGTCCAAAGCCTCCAAATTCTTGATTGCTAGCCTCCCTTAGCTCCCTTGATGTTGTAGGGTCCCAATGCAAAAGACTAGAGTGAATTTGGATCAAGAATGATCAAGTTGTGGGTGTTTGAAGAAAATGGGATTTTCTAGGAATTAAATTCATGTAAATTATTCATGAATGAATACAAAGGGTTATATAGAAGTGTGTACCAGCTAGGGGGTACCCTTGGCCGGCCATGGCATGGGGGGGGTGTCCTTGCCCTTCCTTCATGGCTAAGGCATGGACTTTGTGTAAAGGGTGAGATATTTGGAGTGATTCATGGAAAATATCTAATAAAGGTAAACTAGATATTTTCCTCACTTTAACCCTTAACCAAAAATCCATCCTAAAGCTTCTAGGTTAGTGGCTAACCCCTGGATTAGGGTGGGATAGGTTAGGGACTAGTCATGAGACTCAACCAAGAATTAAATAATATTAAAATCACATAATCTCAAATAAAGACTAGTAAATTACCAAAATACCCTTTTGGCCAAAAACCACTAATTTGATGTTCTAAGCCTATGGCTAAGCTCTCATGGTCATGGCAAGTTCTAGGTTAGAGAAAACTAGGGTTTACACTAAGTTATACTAACCAAAATCACAAAGTCATAAGTCATGACTTAGCATGACTTAGAAAATGGTTCTAAGTATACTAGAAATCACCATAAATCATATCATGCCCTAAACACCATTAATAATTAATAAAAATAATAATTTTTCAAAAATCCCTAATTTTAGAAAACAGGGTGTTACAGCCGTCGTATGGGTTTTTCGAGAATTGATTTTGTCTCTTACGAGGACAGCTCATCAGCCATCATAAATGCATAGCCATCATTACTGACATTTATGACAGTCTGTCAGCCATCATATCTGCAACACGACGCTCGAGAGATATTTGTCAGTTATTAGAAGATATGGCGTATTTGAGAAGATTGAGGACAGCCACATGTCTACTCGACTCCTTGCCAATCAAGTGAGCGTATGGACTCCATACGACTCCTTGCCAATCAAGTGAGCGTATGGACTCCATACGACTCCTTGTTGATAAAGTGAGCGTATCAGCTTTGTATGACTCCTCTTCAACAAAGACAGCGTATCACAGCAAATGCATTCAAAATGACAGTCAACACACGTTCTCACGTGTCCTATACTCAGTTACCCACTTACTCAGAAGTTATGCAACGTGGCATCCATACCATCAATCTCTCCTAGATATATCCTATTACTTTCAACTGCACCCTAATGTGTCTTCATCAGAATTCGCCACGCGTCCCTGCAGTTATGCACACGTCAAGTAACTGACTAAGCGTATGCTTCAGAACAGTTATCCAGAACTCTATAAAAGAGAGTTTCTTCATCTTCATCAGACACTACAGTCAATTCAGAGAGAACAAAGAGATTGCCCAGTTGCTGTCCAAGTTCTTCGAAGTTCGAGTTTTCTTCATCGCATCGTCCAAGGGATAAAGTAATCGTCTTCTAGATTAGATTTCTATAGTTTTAATTTTCCCAGAAACACAATAAATAAAGTGAATTTATTTATGGAAAACAAATTGGCGACTCTGCTGGGGAAAGCTGTCTCCTCCAACGAGATAGCAACAACTCAATGCGATACTTCGTCGATCGGCTCGACGAAGAAGACGATGGTCGTACAATTCGATCAATCTGCTTATGAAGAAATACTCAAGGCGAAGGAGGGCCGAACTGCTTCCTCCGCTCTTCCTGCTACCAAGAAGAAGGGACACTCTGTCTATGTCCCTAAGTCTTCTTCGACGGCCCGAGACGCTTCTGTCACTCACGCTGACAAGAATACGTCTTCAACTTCAACGAAGCAAACCTACTCGGAAGGTATGGCTCCAGATAGGTGACATCATCGCGGTGACAGATCAAGTGACATGGCCTGATCCTCTTCAGCCATTCATGTTGAATATCATCTAACTCATTAGCACCAATGCCATCAATCAACTTCTCAGGCATGGTTTCATAACCAACAGGTGGAGGAACACAAGTGAAACTCCATAATTCTCCCCTGTTTAATATGGTTCGACAATCTGTCAAAGTGTCATACCTCCACTTTGGTGTGTGACGATATCTTTCAAAAAAAGTATCGTCAGGTCTGGCCATTCCAACACTCATGAGAGATTCGAAATGGAGAAGCAGCCACCCAAATAAATATGTAAAGGGCATTTCTACCCGGGGAAAGGTTGTGAGCTTCTTCTTCGCCAATTCAAACATCCTGTATGTATATGCTCTTAAGCCAGCATTCAGACGGCATGTCATTGCTGTCAGCAAATCCATCTTATACCCGAAAGTCAGACGGACTGCTGCAAAAACAACTCCTCTGTGCATCCTGTCTGTTGAACAGGTGCCGGGTACTACAAACTTTCTCAGCCAGAGGGATATAAACCCAGCTAAATGACCTTCATCAGATAATGTCCGGCCACCTTGTTTTATATAGGTCTCCAACCTATCACCAGCTTTGTAGGTGTCTTCGTCTTCTTCAATGATGATGTCGTCGTGAGTGGTGTCCTGGATTAATTTGTCAATCTCAGCCTGACTCAAGGGTTTAAAGCGACCGACATATTGATCAGTCTTCTTCTTCTTCTGGACTTCTTCAGTGCGGCCTTGGAATAAATAGGCCATCCACTTGGAAGAATAGCAGTTGGAACCTCCCTCTGCACCTTGTGCCTTATAAAAAGCCTTGCATATACTGTAATGGCACATTAATTCTTCAAATACATGAAGAACCAGTGGGTTGGCCTCGAAAATTTTGTTCATTTCATCAATGAAAGGAATATATTCTTCATATGGCAAATCTCCTGTTGGTAGTTGAGAAATGTATGCCATCTCATGGAGGGCGAATCCCATTTCGCCTCTTAGAGTCATGAAAGTGCCAGTACGGTAATTATACCTTTCTGCTAATGCCAAGAACAAATCTGGATTTGGCCTAAAACCATAAGCTGTGCACTTAATGGCATTATATAGGCCTATTGCCTTTAACTGTTCCCCAAAGTTGTTCAGAATCCACCTTACGAGAACGGTCCATCTGGTATTCTCCGGATTCACCAGACCAGTAAGCCTCATAGACTGTTTTGGGTAAACAGCATTTGCTAACTGAACAAATTCATTTACGAAGATTGGGACTCTAACTGGCTTCAGAAGTGCCGAGTCCTCAGGAGGAATGGTAGCTGGCAGCAATACTCGCAAAACTGAGACATGTGGTTCAGTACCACTGCGGAATCTTCCTTGACTGTATCCTATCCATCCGGCTTTTGCTTGACGGAATGGAGTGATATCCCACTTCATTTGCCTTTGATGACTCGCGTGGAATAAGCGAGCTATGTTGATACTTTTGGACAGACCAGTCAGATACATTGGCTGATTCGCATCACCATCTCTATAATATGAATATGATATTTTATCAAGGGCAGGCTGGGAGTTTATATCAATAGCATCTCCGAAAAGAAATACTGGCTTCGAGTGGGTAGCACTATCCACACTCTGCAGAGGCAGTCCACTCATCATGTTCAGCAGGGTGTCATTCTTCTGATTTGTCAGGATAGCTATCCTTGTAGAAGGCCCATCAAATTGAGGAAAACGGACATGTGATAGGTCACTGTTATAGTTGTTTCCTACACATCCTTCAAATTGTGCATCCTGAGCCAGAATATCCACTGTAACAGAAAAATGAGAAGTTAGAAATCTTCAACACAAAGAGATGACAAAAATCAACATACGCTCACTCTGACCTAAGTGTATGGCAGATTCAAAGATCAACATACGCTCACTCTGTCCTAAGCGTATGGCAGATTCAAAGATCAACATACGCTCACTTTATCCTAAGCGTATGACGAGTTCAGAGATCAACATACGCTCACTCTATCCTAAGCGTATGACGAGTTCAGAGATCAACATACGCTCACTCTATCCTAAGCGTATGACGAGTTCAAAGATCACTTTTACGCTCAGTCTATCCTAGGCGTATGATGAATTTTAAAAGCATATTAGCATATGGTTGACAAGATGCTCATCAAAAATACGCTAACAAAGGAGTTAGCGTATCTCAGTGAGACAACTTGACATAGCGTATTCCTTCAAAACAGCGTATTTTGACATCTCTATCAAAGATACGTGTATTTTACAGAATACGCTCCAAACATATTTTTCGTATAAACGAAAAATATGGAATACGGCTAAACCCTAAAGAGGGAAGCGTATTTTCTGACGTATTGACCCTAAAAAGGGATACGTTTTATGATTTTTTGTCCTAACCAGAGCCCTAAATAGGGGATAGTTACTGTTCATCATCCTCACCATAGAGGGGCTTCAATAGGCGTTCACTTCGTCAAAGACGCTCATCAACAATCTTCTTAGTGGCAGCGGCAGCAGGTTGAGATGATTCCGCAGGAGCCTTCCCCTTTCCCTTCGCAGCAGCATCAACTTTGGGCGCCATTGTTGAGGATTGAGTCGAAGAAGAAGAAGCTTTGAGTCTTGGGAGTTTTTGTTCTCTCTCTCGAAGGCAAATGCAAAAGTAAAGAAATGAATTAGGTTTTGAAAGACCTATTTATAGAAGAAAAGAGAAGTTGAAACGGCGGCCGTTCTTTAAACAGAATCCCTAAAGATTTGCACTGATATTGAGGAAATCATGCCAGCGTGTCAAGACTTATTCCCACTTTAAAGTTCAAAGTAATTTCGAACTTTTGAAATTTATAAAGTTCGAAAACTTTGAAGGGGGTCTTGTAGGGTGTGAAAAATTATGACACGCTGACTCAGCCAAAGCCATACGCTCAAGGCCATACACTCAACCAAAGCCATACGCTCAGCCAAAGCCATACGCTTAAGGCCATACGCTCAGTCATAGCTATACGCTCAGTGAATATTTTATTATTTCTTGAATGACAGCACATCAGACATTTAATGAAGGATGAATCTGACACTTCGTCTTTCGTGCAAAAGACAGCTGCCTTATGAAGATTAGCCGTCGTATGGGTTTTTCGAGAATTGATTTTGTCTCTTACAAGGACAGCTCATCAGCCATCATAAATGCATAGCCATCATTACTGACATTTATGACAGTCTGTCAGCCATCATATCTGCAACACGATGCTCGAGAGATATTTGTCAGTTATTAGAAGATATGGCGTATTTGAGAAGATTGAGGACAGCCACGTGTCTACTCGACTCCTTGCCAATCAAGTGAGCGTATTGACTCCATACGACTCCTTGCCAATCAAGTGAGCGTGTGGACTCCATACGACTCCTTGTTGATAAAGTGAGCGTATCAGCTTTGTATGACTCCTCTTCAACAAAGACAGCGTATCACAGCAAATGCATTCAAAATAACAGTCAACACACGTTCTCACGTGTCCTATACTCAGTTACCCACTTACTCAGAAGTTATGCAACGTGGCATCCATACCATCAATCTCTCCTAGATATATCCCATTACTTTCAACTGCACCCTAATGTGTCTTCATCAGAATTCGCCACGCGTCCCTGCAGTTATGCACACGTCAAGTAACTGACTAAGCGTATGCTTCAGAACAGTTATCCAGAACTCTATAAAAGAGAGTTTCTTCATCTTCATCAGACACTACAGTCAATTCAGAGAGAACAAAGAGATTGCCCAGTTGCTGTCCAAGTTCTTCGAAGTTCGAGTTTTCTTCATCGCATCGTCCAAGGGATAAAGTAATCGTCTTCTAGATTAGATTCCTATAGTTGTAATTTTCCCAGAAACACAATAAATAAAGTGAATTTATTTATGGAAAACACCAGCGGCGGCCCACGAGCTCCGGTCGCGGCGGAGGGGCTCCCAGCGGCAGCCCACGAGCTCCGGTCGCGGTGGAGGGGCTCCCAGCGGCAGCCCACGAGCTCCTGTCGCGGCGGAGGGGCTCCCAACGGCGGCCCACGAGCTCCGATCCCGGCGGAGGGGCTCCCAGCGGCGCCCACGAGCTCCGGTCGCGGCAGAGGGGCTCCCAGCGGCAGCCCACGAGCTCCGGTCGTCGAGATCGACAAGCTCACGGCGATCGTCGAATTTCTTTTTCGCCCAGGCGGTTTTTATTTGGGAAAAGAGAGAGAGAGAGAGAGAGAGAGAATTGGGACGGGTGGTTTGGGAGGGCGGAGTGGGTGTGGCGGTGGGGCCCGCATATTTGGGATAGTTGTTCCACAAAGTAGCTTTTATTAGCTTTCAGAAAGCTACGTTATAACATCAATTTTTCAAAAAAATTCTCTGAGTATAACATTACGAGTGAACCTAACCAAACGCTATTTCACCCATGTTTGACGTTATAACTCAGAAAGCTGAGTTATAACGTGTAAGCAAACACACCCTAAGTCTCCAATACTCCAGCCGACCACCAATCTAACCTAAAAAAAAAAAATTTACAGTAGAAAATAGTTTGGATCCATGGGCTTTTTTTGGGTCAAGAGTCGGGTTGGGATCAACTACACTAGATTAGGTTATATATATATTATATATACTAAAAACAATTTGGTGCCCCCAAAAATTTTGGGCCTGAGGCCCTTGCCTCATGGGCCTCATATAAAGTCCGGGCCTATATATATATATATATATATATATATATATATATGTATATATATATTTCAAAAAATAATAATTTTGCAATAATTTTATAATGACATTAAAAAAATAATGTCCGGCGAGTGGTGGTTCTGTGAGCGAGTGGTGGTTCTGCGGTCATCGCGGAGGCATGAACGGGGAGAAGGGGGCAGATCCGGGCATCGCTGGCAAGCCTGATGGATCGGAAGTGGTGGATGAAGGGACCACGGCTCCAGCGTTCTCGTAGGCGGCAGTCAGATGGTCCGCAGGAGAGATGTCGACGGAGGCAAGATGCGTCTCTAGTGGATGATCCGAGCAGTGCAAGCTCGCGATGGCGTCGGCTACGAGCTCTGGCGATGGAGTGCAATGGCTGAGGCTGGTTGCAGCTGCGATCACTCTGGACCTCCCGGCGGTGGCAACGACGGTCGCTGGTGATCCAGTGCAGCTTTGGGCTGGTCGAGCAGTACCCGGCTATCGGTGGTGTCGATACTGATACGACGTTGCACGAGTGGAAGCATCGGTTGGCCGATGATTCACATCACCAGGGACATCCGCAAGGGGGTCGCCAAGGTCGGGGGCCTCAGGTTCAGGGTGCTCGACTCGGCTGGGCACGAGGGCTTCTCAGACCCATGTGAAATGAATCCACAAACTAAATGGAGGAAATGAAATATTTAAGTAATTAAAAGGAGAAAATTAATTAAGGCAGTAGATGCAAAATTCTGAGAGAATGCTTTTCTTATGCTGTTGCTGTTTTCCCCCCTAAGACTTGCTTGAGCTTCTTGCTTTTGCATATATTTTGAATAGAGGAAGATTATTGCAATATATCTGAGATATTTCTAGTGATATATAAGATTACGACCTACAGCATAAAAAACAATGCAATAGATAAATTTCAATCAAAACTAAAGTACCAGTGGGCTCCCTGATTGCAGATTTTACTGGACTCTAAGAATCGGAACAAGTTGCTTTTTCATAAGTTATATTCAAAGATTTCCCTTAGTTGGAATCCTAGACTGGGGAAGGTCAAAACTGGCATTGATTTCTCAAGAAATTGCTTGCCTATTTCTTTTTGATATAGTTCAATCTTTTTTGCTGGCACCGATTAGATGAGAATGTGCCAGCAATTTTCCAGGGTTCAGCATCAATTTACCAACAGTCCAAATCTAAGAATGAGTATTACAATGGCATGCATCATCTCAGGAAAAAACGTATACCTCGGCAAGGGAATTTCGAGTTTGACTGCTACTATTTGCAACTTATATTCATGTCATCTAAGTACAATATATACATATTCTTGGACAGAATTTTTGTTTCTTCACGCCTTTTGTATTCACATATAAATCAATTTATATAGTATTTTTCATATGTGCTTTTTCTGTCGTTTTCTACATCTTTACTATCGTACTGTCTGCATAACTGCATTGGTTAATGTTTGACGTAACTTGTGCTGACTTTTGGCGACAAGGAAACTTACCCACGTCAAACAATCTCTACTATGAAGTGAATGTTCCATAGGCATTGGTAAACAATCTCTACTATTAGGGCCTGTTTGGATGCACGTATTTGTGCGGGGAGTGAGGCTTTTTGAGGGAAGTGCGTCGCTTTCTTCAGCACACTTGCTGAGTTTCTCCGTTTGGAAGCTGGAAGGAAGGAGCGGGAAGTGGGGAAACTCTGCCACCACACAGTGACTTGTCCCCTTCGATCTTTACTCTCCCATCTACGCTAGAGAATGGGGGGAAGTGGGGGGGAAGTGTGCGGGAAGTGTCATTTTTCCTCACTTTTGCTCAACCGAGAAGAGTTCTTCCCCTTCCCTGGCTCTGGTCACCATCCTCCCGCGCTGCGCCGGTATTTTCGTTGAGGTGAAACCCTATTTTCCATAAAATCAATTTTTTTTGGTGATGAAATCAAATTATTTTTGGTTCTATGAAGCAGATCCGAAATTTTCGTTAGGGTTTCATCTTCGATCTGTCATTTTCGTGATAAAATGAAATTATTTTGGGTTTTATGAACCCGATCCGAATAATTTCTGTAGGGTTTCCTCTTGGATCTAAATATTTCGTGATGAAATCGAAATATTTTTTGGTTCTAAGAACCAGATCCGAAAATTTATTTAGGGTTTCAGCTTCGATCTAACATTTTCGGGATGAAATCGAAATTTTTTTGGGTTCTAAGAACCAGATCCCAAAATTTATTTAGGGTTTCAGCTTCGATCTAACATTTTGGTGATGAAATAATCCTTCTTTGGGTTCTATGAACCAGATCCGGTAGGGTTTCATCTTTGGGTTCTATGAACCATATTTTGGACATGCTACTGGTCATCATATTTTGGCAGTTTACATATTTCTGCAGTTTACATTTTGGACATGCTATTGGCTGCAGTTCATAGTAACTGTTACTGGATATTCCCTGTAATGTATGTCTCATACCATAGTTACTTACATTTCTAACTTGGTAAATAATGTTTCTAGCATGTCATACTACGTAGTATTGAAAGGAAGGAAGCCGGGAGTTTACACAACTTGGCCTGAATGTTTCATGCAAGTTAATAGGTTTAAAGGCGCTTGCTATTTCAAGTGCCAAGATTATGATGAGGCGGTGAGTTACTTCGAGTCGAAGGTTAAGGTTCAATGAAGTGAAGTTAAGGAGGAAGTTGTAGTCAAAGGGTGTCCCAAGGGCAGTGTTATTTTCTTTGGTTGCCTTGTGTTGCTTGCATCGATTATTGCGCTTGCTTATCTTATGTAAATGCTTTTACGAAGGAGACATAGTTTGCAACTGCTATTGTACTGTACTTTTGGAGACTATGATGATTAATCTAATCATGTGTTCTGCCTTTGTAATGCTTGTCTGCAGGAATGGGCTCCCAATAAGGATTCCAAGGGTGTGGCCGCGATGATAAGATAAGGTTGGTGGCCTCCCTCACCAATTTGGTGATGGATGGAGGTAGCCAACTTATACCTACACTGTAGACTATGATGAGGAAGGTGCAACCTTTGAGTCTACATAAAATTGGCAATGATGAGTCATGGTGAATCCTTTGAGCCAATTTAACTTTAAATTTCGGGTTTTTCTTGTTTGATATTGTGGTTCTGTTTTTGAGGTTTTTGACTTAAACTTTGACTTGGAATGTTGGTTTGACTGGGATTTTTGGTTTGACTGGGAATGTTGGTTTCTTCTTTCTTCAGTTTCTTGTTTGTCACTTTGACTGGGAATGTTGGTTTCTTCTTTCTTCAGTTTCTTGTTTGTCACTTTGACTGGGAATGTTGGTTTCTTCTTTCTTGTTTGTTACTTGCTTTCAGTTTTGGAACATGTTCAACTACATGTTCTGTTACATTTTGACTGGGAATGTTGGTTTCTGATACATCACTATGACTATATTCCTTTTTCAAAATGGGCTATGACGAGATTCATATGTAACATGTTCTGATACATGTTCTTATATACATGTTGATAGACTATTCGATGATGAGATTATCAGGAAATATTGGAAATGTGGGGAGTGTTGGTTCCAGGAAATATTAGATTCTCATGATACATGTTCTTATACATGTTCATATTTTGGCAATGCGGGAAATGTTGGTTCCACGAAAGATGGTTGGAAATGTTGGCAATGTTGGGCCAGGAAAGATGGTTGGAAATTTTGGCAATGTTGGTTCCATCTAACTTGGTTGGAAATTTTTGAAATGTTGGTTGTAATACATGTTCAGTTTCATAAATTCTGAGCCCAATGGGAGATAACTTTACTCCACTTTCATTTGTTTCATGCTTCAGTTTCATAAATTCTGAGCCCAATGGGAGATAACTTTACTCCACTTTCATTTCCCAGGTTTTCGATTTATACTTCTTCTTGATTTCCCTGTTAGCATTGTCCCAGGTTTTGCTTTCCCAGGTTTTCGATTTTGGCAATGTTGATACTTCTTTCTTGCTTTCCCAGGTTTTCGATTTATACTTCTTCTTATGTGGCCTGTGTTGGAAATGTTCACATGTGAGCATTGTTCATATGTGCCCTATGTTGCAAATTTTGGAAATGTGGGACATACTTTGGTGATAGATATTGGGCATGTTGAAATGGGCTATGATGAGGTCTGCCATTTTTGACAAATTTTGACATTTTTGTCATGCTAGTTCAGATATTCAGTTTTTCCATGTGGGCTATGATACGAGATTGGATATGTTGACAGCTTAGGGGGCTATGCTTTGGTTCTGGTACATGCTTATAAAATGTGACAGCTTCTTTAGTTCATTTCTTTGGGGGCTATGCTGTGGTTCTGGTACATGCTTGAACTTCCCATTTCAAACTTGAACTTCAATATTTGTTGGTTTTTTTTCATTATGGCTGGATAAAATGTTACATGGTTCCTCTGAGCCCTACTTCCGTGTGCAGGATATAATGTTACATGGTTCCTCTGAGCCCTACTTCCTTGTGCATGATATAATGTTACATGCTTCCTCTGAGCCCATTACTTCTTGAACTTCCTCTGAGCCCTACTTCCTTGTGCAGGATATAATGTTACATGGTTCCCAGGTTTTTGACTATTCAGTTTTGATAAGGCTGCATTTTACATATGCAGGATATAATGTTCTCAGGATACATGTTAAGGTCAATGAATATAATGTTACTGTAAAGAAATGTTTGAATCATATAATGTTATAATGTTCTCAGGAACCATGTTTCAATGACTTGTTTGAAACGGCTCTGAAACTTCAAAGTGTAATATTGTTTCAATGACTTGTTTGAAATGGCTCTGAAACTTCAATGTTTGAAATGGCTCTGAAACTTCAAAGTGTAATATTGTTTCAATGACTTGTTTGAAATGGCTCTGAAACTTCAAAGTGTAATGTTCTCAGGATACATGTTTGTTTCAATGAATATAATGTTACTGTAAAGAAATGTTTGAATCATATAATGTTATAATGTTCTCAGGAACCATGTTTCAATGACTTGTTTGAAACGACTCTGAAACTTCAAAGTGTAATATTGTTTCAATGACTTGTTTGAAATGGCTCTGAAACTTCAATGTTTGAAATGGCTCTGAAACTTCAAAGTGTAATATTGTTTCAATGACTTGTTTGAAATGGCTCTGAAACTTCAATGTTTCAATGACTTGTTTGAAATGGCTCTGAAACTTCAAAGTGTAATGTTCTCAGGATACATGTTTGTTTCAATGAATATAATGTTACTGTAAAGAAAAGTTTGAATCATATAATGTTATAATGTTCTCAGGAACTTTGTTCCAATGACTTGTTTGTTTCAATGAATATAATGTTACTGTAAATTTTTTTTATTAATATTAATTAATTTAATTTATATTATCCTATTTGATAAAATGTCTGAAACTTCATAGTGTAATATTGATATAACTTTACTAAAATTACTTTTATTCTTCTAATATATACAAAAGAGGATGTTGGGGGTAACCATACCTAGGTTTACCACATCTCCATAAAATTTTCACTTTCAACAATCCAAACAACCGAACTACTATTTTTTCCACTTACAAAAGTCATCCAAACACCAAACCAATTTTTATTCCACTTGCAGCAGACAAAAAATACTCCATCCAAACACATTTTGGAAAGTGCCACTTGCCGCAAGTCAACGGAAACTCAACTTGCTGTAAGTGTCACTTTCACACTTCCAAAGAGTTACATCGATCCAAACAGCCCCTTAATGTTATATTGATTGTATTGGTAAAATGATGTCATCAATATAATAATTGATTTTGTGTTTATTTTGTAGTTTGTTGGGGGAAAGAATTACTTACATTAAAGAAATTAATGAAATGAGATGAGAGCTGAGCTGGCCAAATTTATTCTGGATATTGTTAATATTAATGAAGACAATATGAAAAATAATGCATGAAGGAAATTTTGAAACTATTAGTAATTTATGTTTTGAATATGTGGGAATGATATAATACTGTTTTAGTTCAATGCCGATATTTTGAATAATTATGAAATAAAATCTTTTGATTGGTGTTACATATTATTTTTATTCTTCTTTGTTTCTCTTCTATGTGATATTGTATACAAAATATAGATCGTACAATACAGAAACAAAATTGGGTGCTATAAAATAATGAAGAACATTTAATGACACATAAAAGTCATACATTATAAATAAAGATGACGCATAAAAGTTATCTTATGTAAATAAAGATGATATGTTTTGAGCCGTCATTATTGTCTTACGTTAAAAGTCATATATTGTAAATACAGATGACGTATATAAGTCATCTTTCGAACATAACAATGATGTATATAAGTCATCTTTTATATATAACATTGACGTGTGTTAAGACGTCATTGTTAATTTTCTCACAGAAAAAGTAATCTTTTATAAATAACGATGACGCATGAAAGTCATTTTTTGTAAATAAAGATGATGCATAAAAGTTATCTTTTATAAAGAAAGAGGACATGTGTTTAGCTGTCATTGTTGTCTCACGAAAGTCATTTTTTTGTAAATAAAGATGACACATAGAAGTCATATTTTATAAATAAAGATAATACATACAAGTCATCTTTTATAAATAAAGATGATGGATGTCGAGCTGTCATTATTTTTTCACGATGAAGATGATACCAACGTAGATGACGGCCAAACAAATGTCATCAATTAGCATATTTGACCGTCATTGTTAACCATTTTTGTAGTAGTGGCAGCGCAATGATACCCTCTCTCAAAAAGGATGGAAAAGCTCTCTTTTTCCATAGTTGTACTATTAATGGGTCATGTTTGTGAGTTAATTTGTAGGAAAAGAAGCAATACGAAGAAAATATAGTAGGAGGAGAACCCAATAGTCACAAGATTTTTTATCCGTCTTTTTATTCTACTATTGCGTTCTTGGTTAATATTACTTATTGTTATTTATATTAAACTTCAACTAATTATTTGAAGATCAAGAATAAGAAGAAAAATAGGGTGAGCAAGGATGTAATTTACTGGAAGGAGGAGGAAGAGGAGGTGCTGCTGGATTATTTGCCGGGGCAAAAGCATGATTGGAAAAGGAAAAGTATAAACATATTTCTTTTCTTATTATTTTTAAACTAGAAATTGCTGAGAACCCCAATTTCGGGGTGGACTTTTATGAAATGCCCACCCGCTGGATGAGTTTTATGAAATATCCAAAATTAAGTATTTTCACGTTAAATATTCCAAGATTCCCTTTTAGATGCCATCCGCTGGAAACTGCTATTTTTATAATATCGAAACTACCCCTCCGCGTGAATTGGTCATCTATATGTATTTGAATTCAAAAAACTCAGATCTGGATTGCGATTTTCGTCTTCTTCTTCTTTACGGAAAATCTGAATTCCATTGCTCTCATCTTCAGCAGAGATCGCAAAGATCGTTCGTAGTTCGGCGTGCTTTTCTTCAGTCGAACTCAGATCATCTCTCGTCATCATCATCACCATCATCATCATCTTCATCTTCATCGTGGAGACATTTGGTATTTTCCGACGATTAGGTCAATTGTGGAGAGAAGATCTTTTTTCTTCTTTTCCATAAGAATTATCATCGTTTTGAAAGAAGGACGAAACTCTTTATTCCTAACAAAATTTTTCTAAAAAATATATATTTTCCGTGTTAAAACCACGGAGAATGACCATTCTCCGTGCTAAAATGACGGAGAATGACTATTCTCCATTTTAAAAAACCACGGAGAATGGCATTCTCCGTGTTAAAAACCACGGAGAATGACAATTTTCTGTGGTTTTTAACACGGAGAATGCCATTCTCCGTGGTAAAGTGACGGAGAATGGCCATTCTCCGTCATTTTAGTACGGAGAATAGCTATTCTCCGTGGTTTTAACACGGAGAATGGTCATTCTCCGTCTTTTTCAATACGGAGAATGACCATTCTCCTCCATGTTAACACGAGATTGGTCATTCTCCATGTTAATATCACAGAGAATGACCATTCTCCCTGTCGAAAAAGACGGAGAATGACCATTCTCCGTTGTAAAAAATGACGGAGAATGTCCATTCTCCGTGTAAAGATCACGAAGAATGATTATTATCCTTGTTAATATCACGGAGAATGACCATTCTCCGTGGTAAAGTGACGGATAATGGCCATTCTCCGTCATTTTAGTACGGAGAATGGTAATTCTCCGTGGTTTTAACACGGAGAATGGTCATTCACCGTCTTTTTCAATACGGAGAATGACCATTCTCCTCCATGTTAACACGAGATTGGTCATTCTCCGTGTTAATATCACGGAGAATGATCATTCTCCGTGTCGAAAAAGACGGAGAATGACTATTCTCCGTTGTAAAAAATGGCGGAGAATGTCCATTCTCCGAGTAAAGATCACGGAGAATGATTATTATATGTGTTAATATCACGGAGAATGACCATTCTCCGTAATTTTATCACGGAGAATGACAATTCTCCGTGGTTTTAACACGGATAATGACCATTCTCCGTCATTTACTACGGAGAATGGCTATTATCCGTCATTTAGTACGGAGAATGGCTATTATCCGTCATTTAGTACGGAGAATGACTATTCTCCTGCGTTTTAACACTAGAAATGGCCATTCTCCGTGATTTTACAACGGAGAATAGCGAGTTAAAAGTTTGGAAAGCTATAACTTTTGACTGGGAGATCGAAACAATGTCCGGTTTGTCGCAAAACGAGCGTATTTTCGAGGAGCCTGAAAGTAACCGATTTTTCGTAGACGGACTTTCGAAATTTCAGAATCGCAAAAAAAATGATGTTTTGACCTCCGTTTTGACATGGAAAGATTTTGGAGAAGAAAACCTAGATTCGAAAGTGAGCAGCGTATCAGAGAAGAGGAAGAATAGAAAGTGAGCAGCGTAACGAAGAAGATGAAGAATCGAAATCTTTTTTTTTGAAGAGTATGTTTCGGGGGTGCTTTGAATAAATTAGAAGGGTAAAAGGGTCATTTGGAACCCGCTTTGGATAAATTTCTCTAATTCTGGGCACGCGATGAAAGTATTTTTAGCGGTGGGTTTTTCATGAAACTTTTTTAGTTTTTGGACATTTCATAAATTTTCCCATTTTTAAATGTTTTGTTTATGTTTACATGATGGAATTTTTATTTTTATTTTTATTTTTATTGTTTGTTGTTGAAGCGTTGTTGAAGCCCAGAGAGACCCATTGAGGATTTTCTACGAGACATTGTACTAGAAGGTCCCAAACTGCGAATTGGTTGAAACATGGTCATAACTCAGATGTCTCTATCTTATTTTTTATGTGATGCCAATAATTCCTGTGGTAGTTTATTTCTCTTGACTTCATTTGTTGAGTAATTGATTGTTGTCTGAGCAATGCCTATTCATTTATATACTTTTGTTAAACTATTCCTTTTTTTTATAAACATTGGTGCTTAAGTTAACATTTTTTTTTGGGTGCTAATTAGACATGAGTCAGTAATATTTTGTTTGCAATCTTTTATAGTTTTGTTGTTTTCTGTCTAAGAAGAAGAGACACCCAAAAAATAAGTGAAAACAAATTTGTCCATAAAAAATATTATATACTTATAGACAACGTACTATATGCAGTATCAAATTACACTATAGAAATCGTATGAAAAGTAATTGCATAAAATTAATGATAGATAATATGGAAACTACTAGCTAGCATATATGACAGTTATTCAAAATAATATGACAGCCAATTGGTAGTCATTAAAAACATAAGAATTAATTAAACATTTAACTATAATTAATATAATTATTTAGAATTTCATGCGTAGTCATTTAGGTCATTCAGGCAAATACTAAAATTATTCTAATATAGTTATTCGACGGTTGCAGTGGCATCAACATCACACTGGAGGAGAACACTGCAAACTCGGACCCCCCACACTTGACCAAGAGCTTGTCGTCGTCGAGGATTGAGTTCAGATGGGACAATACCATCTCCTATGTTACCACAAAGGTGAACTTTTTTGCTTTTCTTTTTATATTTCATCAAGAAATAATTAATTTTTTAGACTAGTCAATGAATGGCATTCTTTGTTCATCCGTGTTAAAACTATAACAACTGTAGACCAATGATGTCTATGATGATAACTACATGACCTATCAAATATATAAGCAATATCATTACCACCTCCAAAAATTTAACAGTTAATACAGTCTTTACTACTATAGTTTACTTATTTATTTATTTAACTAGCGACATAAGTTACTTTTGTGCATAAATCAACCGATATCAACATTTTTAAAACGTATGTGCCTTTACAATATATATATATATATATATATATATGAACCATATATATATATATATATATATATATATATATATATATATGAACAACTAATGGTGTAGCATTCGCTTCCTAAGAAATCATAATTGATATTAGAAACATCGAAATTAGAGATTAGGTATACTTTATTTTTATTTTGATCATGAAACCCCAATTAAAGTACTAAATGCATATGAAATAAGATACATGTATTTCTCTATTAATCCCATCACCTGAATTTTTATATAATAAATTGTAAATTCATTGTCTTTGTACAATCGTCATCGTGCTTCAGGGTGCTAGTATACTTCCTATAGAGCATAGCATCGTTGGTCTAGTACGTATTCGCTCTCGGTTATTTGCATTTTCCGTACTAGGATGTTAAAAATGGCATTCCTTAGAGGTTTCCAACTAAAATCAACAACAATAAAAAAAAACAACTACAACTCCCAAACACAGAAATAAGTAGTCTAGTCCATTAATTTACAATAAGCAAGATTTTGAGCAATAAGGAAGAAAATCATCTTCCTTAACACCCAATACAAACCACATCACCATCATCATAGTCAATTTTTTTTAGTAAATAGAAAAAAAAAAAAACCAAAGTAATAGAAAGAAAATTCTGCATAATTTTTTTTCATCATTTCCACTAGAATTATATATTTAGGAACAACACGTTTTACATGAGAAAAACTAGCTAGTCCTAAAGATATAGAATGGCATAACGAGGAAAAAATGCGTGTATGATGGAGTACGTATTCAAACTCGGTTTCTTGCAAATCATTGAGCATCTAGTCCCATTTGCATGACATTTGGAGAAGGAAAAAAAATCATAAATCATTGAAATCAACATAAACAAAAAGGAATTATTGATCTCCTATTAAGCTAGTATATGAAAGCGTTAGAAATGCCATACAACACTGAGAATAAACAATGTAGTAAGAAAAAAAAATTGGAGAGAACAAACCTAACAATGAGAAATCTCTATAGTTAGTTGCAGTCGTACCCTCATATTATAGTAAGATGAATGTTGTAGCTTGGACCAGAGAAGATAATTAATTAGAATGTATATGCTATCAATACAATAAATATGTAAATGATAACATTAATTCAGTAGAACATGCAGCTAGCATTAGTTAATTTCTAGTGAAGCTTAAGAAAAGGATAACATGCGTCCGAATTGAAAGATCTATAGAAGAAGGCAGAATTGGATATGGCTTGCTTATGTTAATGTTCCGAATTAAGACATCCAATACTCAATATGGCTTGCTTATAATGTCTATGTTCCAAACGCACACGCAACTATGGTTGGATATTTTGTGTCAACCAACCGTCAGAATAGTAATCTAGGTACCAAAACCTTTCCGTAACTCTTTCTAGAAGAATAAAACTTATTCAAATTCAGAGTACTAATTATAAATCTTATTCAAACAATTAACCCAGGCAGTCCATCCATCCCGAACCATAGGATACAAGAAGAGAAACAACTCAAGGTGTTCAGTGGGCCGGTTGGCCCGAAGTCCGGTCCGGCCCGCACGTCAGCCCCCTCAGAGCAAGCCCGGACCGGTCCGCTTTCAGGCCCGGCCCGGCACGGCCCGGCCCCCCACCCCACACGGTCCGGGTCGGGCCTCCCCCGCCCAACACGAGACCGACCCGGCCCGGCCCGCAAGATTTTTTTTTGTTGGCCCACTGGCCCGGCCCGTGGCCCGGCCCGGTTGGACCGGCCCGACAACCGGCCCGAAGCCCGGTCCGGTTCAATTTTTTTTTTTTTTTAACAGAATGTGAACGTTGGGGGGGGGGGGGGGGGGAGGGGAGGGGGGTATTTTACCAAAATGCCCCCAAATGTAACCGTTTTATAAACGTTGGGGGGGACATTTTGGTCATTTTTGGATCAAAATGACCAAAATAACCCTAAAAATTTCTGTAAATAGGACAAAAATCTCATTTTTCAAACACAACTCAATTTCTCTACAATTCTCTACTTCTAAGGCTTCCCGGTGCTCTACGGTGCTCTACTTCTAAGACTTCCCGGTGCTCTCAACCCCATTCCAGCGCTCTACGGCTTCCCGATCTCCCTCCCAATTCCTTCCTTTCTTCTAACAAAATTTTAATTTATTTTATTTTCTAAATTTGTACTTATTTTTTATAAATGGCTGGTTAAGGTTCAAACCCACCTAATCTTGCTGGATAGACTTACGAAATTTTAATTCTTTTTTTTGGTGAAGGTTCAAACCCACCTGAGCAAGTAGCAACCAATCCGGAGGGGTGCCTTCCATCTCCTTCAGAAGTCGCTAGTTCTACACAACTTCCTGAAAAGAGAAAAAAGTCTAATTATTGGAATTTTTTTACTTTGATTTATGAAACTAATTCTGATGGTTCGCTTGTTTTAGATGCCAAGGGTGAACCAATACCGTGCAAGGCGCAATGCAAGAAATGTTTGAACCAGTACGCATGGAAGAAGGACGGTGGCATCGGGACCATATCCAGACACTACGACACTTTGCTACGGGAAGGACACGCTTCAAACGTCCCAAACCCAAATAAGCTTTGGAGGTGCCACCGGTTCTTCAATGGGTAACTTTACTTACTCAGCTGCGCGTCATAAAACGAAATTAGTTAAATATATTATTCGTGATGAACTCCCTTTCACTTCGGGTGAAAGTGAATCTTTACGCGATTATGCAACATTGTCTCTAAATCCCTCCTTTACTAGAGTTAGTAGACAACAAGCTCGAAATGAGGCTATTCGTCTCTTTAAGGAGCAGAGAGCCGCTTTGAAAGCGGTTTTACAAAATGTTAGTAAGTTGTCTATTACTTATGATATTTGGACTAGTAAGCAAAGTTATGCTTACATTTGTATTACTGCACACTATATAGATGCACAATGTATGTTACAAAAATGCATCATCTGTCTTAAAATTATAGAATATCCACACACGGGCGTTGTAATTTTAAGTGCCATTTCTCAACACGTGCGTGAATATGATATTCACCACAAATTTTTTTCTGTCTCTTTGGATAATGCTTCAAACAATAATGCTGCTATGTCTTCTTTGTCATTGATTTTTCAGCCTATTTTAGAAGGTAGACTTTTGCATGTTAGGTGTGTATGCCATATTATTAACTTAGTTGTTAAAGAATGTTTAGAATATTTTAGTCGTCATTTAGACACTCTGCGACAATGCTTGCACACTTTGAACACGTCTCCAAGTAGACAACAAAGTTTTGCATGCACATGCGCACATTTTCATATTACTTTTAGAAGATTTGTGAAGGATATACCACATACGTGGAACTCCACCTACTTGATGTTGAAATTTGCAATTCCTTTTAAGGATGTTATTACGTATTATTGTAATGCGGATCTCACCTTTGACTTTCAAGTTACTGCTGATGATTGTGTAGTAGCTGAAAGTGTTTGTGAATTTTTAAAAATTTTTTACAATGCCACATGTATTCTTTCTGGTGTTTATTATCCCACATCTTGCTTAGCTTTACGTGAACTTTGTAACATTTCTTATTTATTTTCTAGATATAGAGATCTTCCAAATTTTGAATATGTGGTGAGAAATATGGAAGCCAAATTCAAGAAATATTGGGGTCAAGTATCTCTTTTATATTGTTTGGCTTCCATATTTGATCCTACAATCAAATTGGATGGCGTAGAGGCTTTATTAGATGGATTTGGAGAATATATGGATATAGATGTTACAGACATGAAAGTAGAAGTTAAACTTGCGTTGGACAGGTTAGTTATACTATACGAAGAAAGAGCAGCGTCGACCCGACCAACTCAGGGGGGGCTAATAGTAGCTCCGGCTTGGCGTCTAAGCTATCAATAGCCGGTCGCTTACTACAAAGGAAGAAACAAAAGCAATCTTCCCAACCTACTCAAGAGTTGTCTCTGTATCTTAGTTCTTATGAAGACGACGAAGAGACTCCAGATCACTTCGCCGTTTTAGAATGGTGGAAGAGACACGACAAGAGATATCATGTTCTTTCTACCGTAGCACGTGATCTACTAATGGTCCCGGTGTCTACGGTAGCATCAGAGTCCTGTTTTAGTGCAGGATCAAGGATGTTGAGCAGAAAGAGGGACCGCTTGAATTCCGATATCTTGGAAGCAATAGTGTGCGTACAAGATTGAATTAAAGCCGAGAGAAGAACCCAAAACCAGATAGATGAAAATCTTGATATTCACGAGCTGGACTTTGAATCGCTTTTGGTGCATGAAGGCGAATAAGAATGAGGCTACAGCGCAAGGTATGTACATTTAATTTTTTACAATTTTTTTACAATATTTTTTACAAATTTACAAATTTCAAAATTTTAACTTATAATTTTTAATTTTTAACTTATACTTTCAAAATTTAAATTTTGAATTATAACTTTCAAAATTTCAAATTTTTAACTTATACTTTAAATTTTTTAACTTATACTTTAAAATTTTTAACTTATACTTTCAAAAATACAATTTTAAATTATAACTTACAAAATTTCAAAATTTTAACTTATACTTTCAAAATTTAAAATTTCAAAAACTAATTTTTACTTTTAAATTTAAAAAAAAATATTTTTTAACTCCGCCTGTGCCAAGCAAGCATTGCCGGTCCCAAGCCCGGATAAAGGAAGAGGGAGAAATATTTTTTTTTTCAAAATAACAATATAAATTAAAAAAAAAAAAAAAAACATAAACAAAAAAAATAGAAATTAAAAAAAAAAAAAACTGAACCGGCCCGCACTAAACCGGAGCCCGGCCCGGCCCGGCCCGGCCCGACCACCCTATGGTCCGGTTCAATGGGCGGGCTGGGCCCATCCTAATCAAACCGGGCCGGGCCAGGCCCAGCCCGCTTGCTTGCCCGGTCCGGTTCAGGCCCGGCCCGAGCCCAGTTTGAACCGCCGCTTTTTGGACCGCGGGCCGGCCCGGCCCGGCCCACGAACACCTTGAGAAACAATCCCCAGAGTAAAACTTTAATACATAAGGCAGTTTTGATACAGCCTTTGTATGACAAGTGGGCCCCCCTTATATATTTATGCTTACACATTTACGAAAAGAGGGGGGGGGGGGGGGGGGGGGGGGGGGGGGGGGACTTGTCATACATGGACTGTATCAAAACTTTGATACGACCTTCTGTATCAAAGTTTTCCCAACCCCCCTTGGATCCTCAACAAAAAAAATTAGGTCGATTAGTGAATGATATTATTATAACTCGTCACCATCAAGATGATTCAGATTCATCACCTATATTTGTAGATACGTACCAATTCATCTCGTACCTGCAGAGGGGACAGGTGAGTCTCTCGGGCAACCACTCTGCGAGGCATCGAGAATGGAAGGTGTGCGAGCAAGGCATGCACGTCAAGTCGTCCCCTCCCTCGAGATTCTCTAGGCAAATAGCACAGGTGCCGCCGCTGCAGTCGTCCTTGTCCAGCTTGTGCCGCTTCAGAAGGTTGCCGGCCGGACCGGTGAGGACGGTCCCCAGGTCGCTCATCCTCGAGAGTGAGGGTCTCTTGCAGAAGATTAGGCTCAAAACGGCCCCTCGACGGACCCCGAGGGATGCAGAGTCGCGCAGCATCCGCCTAAAAGCGTAGTCAAGGAAGAAGTAGATGGTGTCTTCTCGTGTACGTAGGATGGTCATATTCTCGGTATTGTCCTTGCAGGAGGGGAGGCTAGAGATCATGTCCGATAAGAGCTTTCGGGATAAGAAGGAGCCGTCTTCGTCATCCTTCAAGGGGAAGGAGAAACCTTCGATGATGTCTTTGCCATAGTCATCGCCAAGGTCACCGTCTAAGTAGTCTTCGTCTGTGAAGTGGAAGTCGAACTCGACTTTGCATGTTGTCGACGAGAGGGATGGGAGGCTAAGCCTAGCAGTATATATATAAGTATATTGGGAGAGAGAGAACGAGTGGGACTAGGAATCCAAAACCTATTATATTAAAGAAGGTGACTCTCTTAAGAGGAAAAAGAAGAACACAATTTCAAGTATTAGGAAATCAAATGGAGAAGAACACAATTTCTGATAGATCATTTCAAGACCATTTTCCAACACAGCAGTACTATTACAATTCCATCAGATGTTCTAAATAAGCTTCATAAGATTGGGAAAATCAAGCCTTCTTCTTCTTGCATTTGGTCTAGCAGAGATATATCCCTAAGTGTCTCTGGCGCTCCCATGCAGAGAGCTCTCTCTCTCATCGTCCAAATCTCAACAAAGATTTCATCATCTCATTAATTCATGCTCTCCTACCATCCATGGAATCGACTTCCTCCTCCACTACAAAAGTTCTAATTGTATGAAAAATATCCAACAGTTTCTAGCTAACAACGATTCGATAAACATTCTCTTCATCCAAGCATTGTCGCTGCCGTTTCCTCTTCTTTTTTTTCTTCATTTTCTTTTCTTCATTTTTTCATTTTTGCTTGAAGAAATTAGGCTAAATTTCTTGTTGGATTTTAATGCCATTTTATGAATGTTCAACTCTACTTCAAGGGACTATTTCAGTTTCAGTTAGAAAAAGTTCACGTTTACAGTCACCATAAGTTTCGAAATACCAAGGAAAAAAAAAGTTGATCGCCACTGCATCAAGGGTTGTTCGAGTTTTGAAAATTAGGTTGTTGATAAACTGTTGGCTGTTTATAATTTTTTTTTCTTGCAAAAGACAGTAGAGACGTATGCAGTCCCTCTAACAGACTTCAGAAGAAACCGAACGACTGAAATGAGGAAACTTTTCGTTGTGTTTATTATTCATGCAAATGAGGCCTTTAAATAGGCAAACAAAATTTAAACATGTGGACAACAAAAGAACGTGGAGTAAAAGACTCCTGGCCACACACATGTCCTAGGGACTAGCAACAAATCCTAAAGACTAGGTAAACTAAGGACACCTATCTAGATTATTAACTGATATTCTCCTCCTTAATCTAGATTTGGTCAAGGTTGACAACTCCAAGCTCTTCCTCGGTACCAAGCTTCGGAGCATTCCTCCCACATCCGGGTGGGAAATCCCGAACCACTGTTGCCCTTCTCTTCTTCTTCGAAATCGATGCAAGAGACTCCATCGCGAACTTCTCCTGCTGTTTTGATTCAACCAAATGAGCTTCGATCGGCTCAATCTTTTTCTTCCACTCCTGAGCTTGCTTGACTGCGTCCAACTCTGCCCTCTTTGCGTCGTCTACTTCGGCACTGAGCTTTTCGACCAACATTTTCATAACAGCTAGCTTATCCTCTGCTGCCTTTGCTGTCTCGAGCTCCTGCTTCAAAGCCTCAACCTTGAAATCTAACTTGAGCAAGCACTCGGCGCATTCTTTGCCAAGTTTTTCTGATTCAGCCTCCTTGGCTTGCAATTTTGCGGCACACCCTCTGTGTACTTGCTCCAGGAATTGGAGCCTTTGCTGCAAGTTCTTCAGCTCCCGATTCTCCTCTTCGAGGTGCGCATTCCTTGACGCGATACTCGACCTGGTTTTCTCGAACTCCGAGACGACATTCTTGTACAGCACCTTCGACTCGGAGACCTGGGCCTCAAGCGCCTTCGTCCTTCCCTCCTCGTGGGCCAGGGCCTGGCTGCACATTTCCAGCCGCGAGCGGAGGTCTTCCGCGATCCTGGTCTCCGAGTCTAGCCTTGCCTGCAGTGAGGACATCCCGTCGACCAGGTCCGAATGTTCCGTCTCCCACTCCCTCTCGCGCCTTCTGAGCCTCTCCTTGGCCCTGTCGTAGGCCTCCTCGAGGTGCCGGAACTGCTCGTTCCTCCATTTGAGCCGCTCCTCGAGCTTTATCATGGCGCGCTTCTCATTGAGCATCACCTGCTTGATTGACTTGGCGTGGGTGTCGTGCGTCTCGGCGATCGTGCACACCTGCGCCAGTAGAAGCGCCGGTTCGTCGTCTTGCGTCATATAGGCCCGCTCATCGCGTTTTGGCTTGCGACAGTCTTCTGTCCAGTGGCCATAGATGCTACAATTTTGGCACTTTTCCGTGTCATCAAGCTTAGGATTGCGGCAGTCTTCTGCCCAGTGGCCGTAGATGCCACAATTGTGACACCGCCCCTTGCCTGGCGAGTTTCCACGCCCACCGGAACGTCCGCCGCGCCTACGTCCTGTGCCGCCAGATAATCGTTCGTCTAGCTCGTGACGTCTTTGGCGCGCCTTCCACTCCTCTTCAGTAAGGAGCAGACGTCCACCATCTCCATCGTTGTCGCTCTCGCCTCGACCACGTATGCGTTCTTCGTACGCTTTGAGGCGGCCGATCGCTTCCTCGATCGGCATAGTCTCCACATCAGCAAACTGCTCGATCACCGCAACGACCTGCAGGTACTTGTCTGGGACGGAGACGAGCAGCTTCTTGACGATGACGACGTCCTCCATATCGTCTCCCAATCCACGAATCTTGTTTGCGAGGGTCGTCAATTTCTCCGCAAACTCATCGATGGAGTCTGTCTCCTTCATACGGAGAGCCTCGAACTCACTCTTTAAGGTTTGAATCCTTGCCTTCTTCACCCGATCAGCGCCTAGGTACCTTGTCTTCAGGCTTTTCCAAGCTTCCTTAGCCGTTTTGTGCTTGGCCAGCTGGAGTAGGATCTCCTCGGGGACAGCTTGAAAAATGCACGCCAACGCCATCTTGTCTTTCTTCTTTTCTACGACCACCCCGGCCGCGGGTTCAATGGCTTCCCAAACGCCTTGAGCCTCCATGAAGACCTCCATCTTGATCGCCCAAGTGGAGTAGTTGCAAGACGTCAGCATCGGGTAGTGCAAAGTGATGCTTCCCTCCTTTGTTGTTGGCGCCGACGAATGCTCCACGACTGCCATCTTGTCGAGCCGAAGGTACTTTGGCATACACCCGGGGCTCTGATACCAAATGTTGGATCTAAACTTCTGGATGTGACAAGGAGAAGGCAATGACAGAGTATAAATACTCTTTTGGAGATGACAGAAAGAATGAGGAGAGGAAACTTTTCGTTGTGTTTATTATTCATGCAAATGAGGCCTTTAAATAGGCAAACAAAACTTAAACATGTGGACAACAAAAGAACGTGGAGTAAAAGACTCCTGGCCACACACATGTCCTAGGGACTAGCAACAAATCCTAAAGACTAGGTAAACTAAGGACACCTATCTAGATTATTAACTGATAATCTTCTCGGTGTTGTCCTTGCAGGAGGGGAGGAGGGAGATCATGTCTGATAAGTGCTTTCGGGTTAGGAAGGAGCCGTCTTCGTCATCCTTCAAGGGGAGGGAGAAACATTCGTTGTAATCGTCACTGGTGTCGTAATCCTCTAAGTCTTTGTATGTGAGTAAGTAGAAGTTGAACTCGGCAACGTCGCATTCTTCCTTTAACACGAATGCTTCTAAGACCGTGGTCGTGTTACCTTCGGAAAAGCAAACCTGTATCTGTGGGTCAGGTCGCTCCGCTGCCATTGGAGGAGAATTTATTAGTGGTGGAGGGTTCTGTGGGGAAGGGAAGAAGGGGATCGAGAACACAGCGGTGGTCGTCGACACGACACGAGCAGGTTACAGGGAGACAATATATAGCAGCGAGAAATAGATTAATTCTCGAGTCGGGGACATGTACATGCATGGAAGGCTAGGCTCAGGGCTGGCAGTATATATAAATAGAGTAAGAGAGATTAATGACTAGGAATAGGAATCTGATCGAAACCTATTGTAATTAGAACGAAGGAAGGATCGGACGGCGGCTAGAAAGAATGAGTGGGACTAGGGATCCAAAACCTATATATTCTGATTCTGATTAGGAGGAGGATCATTGATTAGACTTTGATTGGGGGAACGCGGAGGCGGTTAGATTGGATTTCACTTAGGATTCGGATTGGTCATACCTATTTAATCTGTAAAAAATCAGCCTCGCGCTCCCATGCAGAGAGCTCTCTCTCTATATATATATCTGTGTCAACGTCCAAATCTCAGCTTCCCTGTGCTACATAGCCGACCATAAATATGATGGAAGAAGACTTGAATGATAACCGAATCCCTATTATGTTATTTTGTATTTAGTTAATGTGGAGTTTCTGTATGTCTACATTTATGTAAGTCTGGGTTTCCCAAAAGTTGTACAAAGTAGTTGCTTTAAAAAACCTTTTTTTAATATCTCAGTTATGTTCGGCATGAACCTACCTCGACATGTGCTGACCATGTCCTACAGGCATGTCGAGGAGTATCCTGTTGGCAATGATACACATGGATACGGTTGTAGGCCAAGGGAAAAAACAGTGATAAATTCCATGGATTCGGTTGTTGGCAAGGCTACACATGGATTCGGTCGATTTTAACTTGGCTCGAGAAATCCGTAACCGATGTGGATGGAGGCATATCTCTGGGCGAATTCTTGGTTCCTCGTATCATCGTATGTAGAAAATTTCTGATGATTACATAGTTGCCACCTTCCAAATAGTATTAGGAAATTTCTACTTTCAGAAATATTCAACCAGTGTTGTAGCAGCAATTTTTAGCAGATGAATATTAGAAACATCATGTACAGAACTTGCCAGAGATTTGGATGGCTGGAGAGAAACAGTTGAAATGATGAAGAGTTATATGTTAAGTGCCATATAAAATGAAATTCACCCGTCTGCAATCAATTTTCAGACCAACTCTAAATTGTCTACGAACAAATAATCTTTGGATAAAGGCCTTTTTGTTGTTGTTGTTGTTTGTTGTTGGTGTGTTTGTGTCAATACTGCACACTTGGGACTAGGTTACAAGTAAAGAAAGATCATGCTGCAGTAGTTATCCAAAGTCACCATTACATAAAAAAAGACCACTTTCTGGCCACAATTAACTTTCTTTCAAGTGTAGCTCTATGAGAAAAGATGTGCATACAAAGTCACCATTACATAATCCAGAGAGAGCTATGCACAACAGAATCAGATTGTTCATAGCTGTGCTTAGCCTTGCTTCCCAGCAAACTATGGGAGAGAACATAAGCTCTAACCCTACTATGAACATCTAAGCTCCAAACAAGAGAACCTGGAGAATATTTGATTGCATAGAGTCAGACAAGATGCTAACAGTATCAACTTCATATAGAAAAATGACTGAAAAGTCGGTATAAATGAGCAATTAAGTTCTCGCTGCATAACATACCATTTTAATGTGAAAGTTTAAGCCAAACTGAACTTCAATGTTTCTATAACACTCAAATCCATAAGCTAGATTTTTTGCATTGTAGATTTTCACATATAAATATTGATAGTCAATTTCCACATCTACTTAAATAAACAGAATAAATGGCAGAAAAACAGTCGGTAGGAATAATGGAGTGATGCAGCAAATGCTTCCAAACATTCTCTTTGTATCTTTTTCCCCTTTTTCCTCTTTTTTCGGTGTGCTTAATTCTCAGCAAGCTGAGAATCACAAGAAATCAGTTTTATAAATTTATAACAATACAAAATCTACCAACATCTATCTTTGTACAAAATTACATGTAATGATCTGCACATTTACAAGTGATCCGCCTCAAAATTGGTTTCTTAGGATAACAGCCCCCATACTGGCTTTCGAATAAAATCCCAAAACCACCACCTTCTTGATTGCTGAGATTCATCTCATCTCATTAATAAGATATCAGGTGATTCATCGGTCACGAGGCAACATACCATATTAGTTGGGAACAATATTGTTGGAAAAGAAGCGCGGAAACCTTTTCCCAAACCGGAGAGTACCTGCGAGAGGACCGAGCAATACAACGCACGAACCCAAAAACAAGCACACAAAACAATCCACGCAGACACAGAAAATTTTTGACGTGGAAACCCTTGCGGAAAAAACCACGGGACGATCGGAGTCCAACCCTGAGAAGCCTCCACTAATGGAATAGAAGAATTACACCCTCTACAAACTCCTCCCGATCCAAATCTGATCCCCACAACACTCAGAGATAAGAACTATGATTACAAGGCTACGAAGAGCGAGAACGACGAGTAGAGATTACCCGAAACACGATCTCCTTCGAAAACGACCTTCAATCCTCCGTCTTCTTCTCCGAAGTTGCAATGGCACTCTTGCCTCCTTCCTCTCTCTCAAAGTTGTGTTACTTTGCGTTATTGTGGCACTCTGAATTAGGGTTGGAAAATCCCAATATAACTCCCTAATCCCGCAGCCAACCTGGACCGTTGGATTAGATCCAATGATGAAAACTCATCCAGAATCCCGCTTCAGCCCCCGACGACACAGAGTTCGGCCAGAACTCTGTGTGGGGCAACCAGCACCTACTCGCCAAACCCTGGAACGGCCAGACCGAGTTCGGCCCGAACTCGCCATGGGACCGAGTTCGGCCCGAACTCGGATCCCCTGCTTCCAGCAGCTCCAGCAACAACAGCAGCAACTCCGTCGCCTATTTCCCGAGCTTCTTCGACACACGAACGGCGCTCGTTGCACTCCGGGGCCTTCTCCACATAGGTTGGGAACCCCACCCACTCCAACAAATCTCCCCCTTCACAACTATGGGGAGGATGTCGTCATCCCGACGATCTGCCTGCAGTACTCAAACTTTCCCCTTGGTAGAATCTTCGTGAACATATCAGCTCCGTTGTCATCTGTATGAACTTTCTCAAGCTCTGCGTCCTTCTTCTCAACCACATCCCGTATCCAATGATACCGAGTCTCGATGTGCTTGGACCGGCTATGAAACGTCTGATTCTTCACAAGGTGGATAGCACTCTGACTGTCGCAAAGCAAAGTATACTGCTCTTGCTTCAGTCCCATTTCCTGCAACAGCTTCTTCATCCACAACAGCTCCTTGCAAGCCTCCGTCGCCGCAATGTATTCCGCCTCCGTCGTCGACAAGGCAACACACTTCTGCAACTGCGACTGCCACGACACCGCTCCTCCCACAAACATCATCACGTAGCCCGAAGTCGATCGCCTCGTGTCTACATCTCCAGCCATATCAGCGTCGGTATACCCAACCAGCTTCGGCTCGTCACCACCAAAGAAAAGTCTCCAACAGGCAGTGCCCTGAAGGTATCGTAGAATCCACTTGACCGCACTCCAATGTACCCTTCCAGGATTTGAAAGATACCTGCTAACCGTACCAACAGCATGAGCAATATCTGGCCTCGTACACACCATAGCATACATAAGGCTTCCCACAGCTGAGGCATATGGAACCCGCTCCATATCTTCCTTTTCGTCCTCGGTAGATGGACACTGCTCCTCAGTGAACTTAAAGTGAGCTGCGAAGGGGGAACTCACTTTCTTCGACCCGTCCATCCCGAAACGTTGAAGTACCTGGTGAATGTACTTCTTTTGGGACAAGTGTAGCAGCTTGGACTCTCTCTCTCGGCTGAACTCCATCCCAAGAATAGTCTTCGCTGCGCCCAAATCCTTCATAGAGAAGGCCGCGCCCAGTTGGCGCTTCAACTCCGCTATCCTAGTGGCATTCCGACCCACTAATAGCATATCATCTACATAGAGCAATAAAATGATGAAATCATCCTCGGCAAAATACCTAACAAATGCACAATGGTCCGACGTCGTCCATGCATAACCATGCTCCCCCATAAACGACTCGAACTTTCTATACCACTGCCTCGGAGCCTGCTTCAGACCATACAAGCTCTTCCTCAACCGGCAGACCAAATCTGACTTGCCCTTCTCACAGAATCCCTCCGGCTGCTCCATGTACAACTCCTCATCAAGATCACCGTGGAGGAACGCCGTCTTCACGTCCATCTGCTCGACCTCCAAGTCGAGACTGGCTGCTAATGCTAGCACCACCCGGATAGACGAATGCTTGACGACAGGTGAAAAGATCTCATCATAATCCACGCCTTTCCGCTGACCGTAGCCTTTGACTACCAGCCTCGCTTTGTATCGAGGACGAGTAGCATCATCCGTCTGCTTCACTCTGAACACCTATCGATTCTTCAAAGCCTTCTTGCCCTTTGGCAACCGCACCAGATCATAAGTGGAATTGGTGTGCAAGGAACTCATCTCCTCCTGCATAGCCACCATCCACTCCTGCCTGTGTTCATCTTCCATAGCCTCTGCGAAACTTTCGGGCTCTCCCCCGTCAGTCAGTAGCACATACTCATCCGGTGAGTATCTCGTAGATGGTCGACGATCCCTGTCACTCCTTCTCAGTGGAGCTACTGGTGCTGGCTGTATACCAACAACCTCCTCCCCTTCAGGAACTACCTCTCCGGCATGCTCATCTTCCTGAGGGACACCCTGACCACCATCAGCAGGCTGATGATCAAGGTTGGGAGCAACTCCATGTACCGGCTCCCTATAACTGGATCCTCTGCGATGTCCTCTGAAAACTGCTCGAAGCGAAATGACTCTAACTCAGGCAATTCCTCAGCCTCAGAAGGCGTCTCGGAATCCTGAGTGTTGGTCATGGTCTGATCCTCGACGAACACCACGTCCCTGCTTCTGTAGAGCTTTCCTTCCACTGGGTCGTAGAGTCTATAGCCAAACTCATCCCAACCGTAGCCGACAAAGACGCATCGCCTCGTCTTCGGCTCAAGTTTGTTCCTCTCGTCCTTCGGTACATGCACGAAGGCCTTACAACCAAACGCCCGCAGGTGACTGTATGGCGGCTCTTTGCCGTACCATACTTTATCAGGCACATCACCCTGCAAAGGAGCACTAGGAGACAAATTAATAATATAAGCAGCTGTGAGAAGAGCCTCACCCCAATAACTGCCCGGCAAGTTTGCTTCTGACAACAAACACCGCACCCTCTCCATCAGTGTCCTGTTCATGCGCTCCGCTACACCATTGAGCTGAGGTGTCTTTGGCGGAGTCTTCTGGTGTCGTATCCCTTGCTCTCTGCAATACGCATCAAAGGGACCGATGTATTCGCCGCCATTGTCGGACCGAACACACAACAACTTCTTGCCCGTCTTCCTTTCAACGGAGGCCTAAAACTCCTTGAAAGTAGGCAGCACCTGATCCTTGGTCTTTAAGGCATAGACCCAAACCTTCCTGGAACAGTCATCAATAAAAGTCACAAAGTAAGAAGCACCACCAAGAGATTTTACCTTCATAGGACCGCAGACATCCGAGTGAATCAACTCGAGCAACGCCGGCTTCCTCGAACTTGGGTGACTTTGGAAAGACACCCTATTTTGCTTCCCAGCTAAACAGTGCGTGCACTTCTCCAACTTTGTAGACTTGAGCCCCGGAATCACCTTCCTGTTCACCAAGTAGCTCATCCCCTTCTCACTGATATGGCCGAGCCGCCTGTGCCACAACTCGGTAGATGCATCACTGACTGCGTTCACCTCCTGTGTCCCCTGTGCGCTCCCCTCCATATAGTAGAGACCGGACTTCTTGCTTCCTCTGGCAATCACCAACGAACCTCTGGAAAGCTTCCACTGACTGTTCTCGAAGAGACTGAAGAATCCCTCGTCATCCAACCTTCCAACCGACACCAGGTTGAAACGGATATCAGGGACATGACGAACATCCTTGAGAACAAGAACCGCACCCGTCTTCGTTCTCAAATGCACATCTCCAACGGCAACCGCCTTCGACACATCTCCATTGCCCATCTTCAACACGCCACAGTCACCGGTCGTGTAAGTGGCAAACAGTGCCCTGTTGTGAGATACATGTGCTGAAGCCCCTGAGTCCACCAGCCAAGAATTGTCATCGCAGGCGAGGTTAGTAATGACCTCATCACCTACGACGATCACATCGTCTCCATGCGTCGAGGCCGCCGCTGTAGTGTTCTCTTCTTGCTTCCCCTTGTCGCCCTTCTTCTCTCTCTTCCAAGCGAAACAGTTCCGCTTGATATGGCCTTTCTTACCGCAATGATAACACTCTGAGTCCTCGTAATGACCCTTGGACTTCCCCCTGCTCTTGTCTCTGCCACCACCTGGACCCCTGCTTTTGCCCCTTCCGCGGCTCTCTGAAACAAGTGCCTCTGAGCAGTGGGATGTGGATGAAGTGCCCTGAGAACGTCTCCGCATCTCTTCATTCAACACCCCGCTCTTGGCAAACTCCAGACTGACCACGCCCTCTGGAGCAGAAGCGATCATAGATACTCGTACGGTCTCCCACGAGTCTGGCAATGTACACAGCAGCCACAGTCCCTGAACTTCGTCGTCGAACTTGACTCCCATAGAAGATAGCTGGTCAACCACGCCCTGGAACTCACTCAAGTGATCCGAAATAGACGCCCCATCCTTGTACCGCAGACCCATCTTCGTTCGGATCAGGAACAACTTGTTTACCCCGATCTTCTTCGCATACAAGGATTCCAGCTTATCCCATAACGTCTTCGCGTGCTCAATATTGGCAACGTGGTTGTACACGTTCTCATCAACAAACTGCCGTATGTACCCACACACCTGTATGTGCTCGAACTTCCAGTCCTCCTCGGATTTATCACTGGGCCTCTCGGTTGCAAACACAGGTAGATGCAGCTTCTTGACAAATAGCAAATCCTTCATCTTGCTCCGCCAATAATGATAGTTTGTGCCATTAAGGTTCACCATGCGCACCGGCTTCACGTCCATCTCTCCTCTCTGGTTTCTCTGTCAACTTCTGACACCCTTTGAACCTGGCTCTGATACCACTCTGTTGGGAAAGAAGCGCGAAAACCTTTTCCCAAACCGGAGAGTACTTGCGAGAGGACCGAGCAATACAACGCACGAACCCAAAAACAAGCACACAAAACAATCCACACAGACACAGAGAATTTTTGACGTGGAAACCCTTGCGGGAAAAAACCACGGGACGATCGGAGTCCAACCCTGAGAAGCCTCCACTAATGGAATAGAAGAATTACACCCTCTACAAACTCCTCTCGATCCAAATCGGATCCCCACAACACTCAGAGATAAGAACTATGATTACAAGGCTACGAAGAGCGAGAACGACGAGTAGAGATTACCCGAAATACGATCTCCTTCGAAAACGACCTTCAATCCTCCGTCTTCTTCTCCGAAGTTGCAATGGCACTCTTGCCTCCTTCCTCTCTCTCAAAGTTGTGTTACTTTGCGTTATTATGGCACTCTGAATTAGGGTTGGGAAATCCCAATATAACTCCCTAATCCCGCAGCCAACCTGGACCGTTGGATTAGATCCAATGATAAAAACTCATCCAGAATCCCGCTTCAGCCCCCGACGACACAGAGTTCGGCCAGAACTCTGTGTGGGGCAACCAGCACCTACTCGCCAAACCCTGAAACGGCCAGACCGAGTTCGGCCCGAACTCGCCATGGGACCGAGTTTGGCCCGAACTCGGATCTCCTGCTTCCAGCAGCAACAGCAGCAACTCCGTCGCCTACTTCTCGAGCTTCTTCGACACACGAACGGCGCTCGTCGCACTCCGGGACCTTCTCCACATAGGTTGGGAACCCCACCCACTCCAACAAATATTACAAGGACCAAAATTGCTTAGTTGCTCGGACACGAGTCAACCATAATCAAATACCAAACAAAGCAGACGTAAGTACAAAAAAGAAAATACATGTCCAACTCCAATATCCTAAAATTAACTTCCAAATAGTCTTAGAACAGTATGCAAAGAGCCAAACTTAGCAAGTGGGTGTGCCAAGTTTCTTTGTAACATTCCTCAGGACATCCATAGCCACGGCTAATTTTGCTTTGACATGTGCATGTAGAGTATGACTTGGTTTGGAACCTGAAGTTGAGTTTGAAGTAGCTGCTCTGATATCAAAATCTTGAACCGCACCTTTCTTCACTTACCTACACAAGACTAAAAAGGTTAAATGTTGAAAAGGATTAGTCAGCAAAAGAACCAACTTAAGCATGGAGCAACAACCTGACACGACAAGAAGATAAACCAACACGACAAGAAGATGACACAACTACATCACCAAAAAGTGTGTAAGCTTCTCTTGCAACAGAGTCCACCCAGAAACATTTAATCATATTGTTGTGCTCATCTTTCATAATTTTAAAATAAAAGGAAGGATTCTTCACCTGTTCTGATAAAAAATACTCTTTCAAGCACCTCGCTTCATGCCCCTTTCTTTTTTCTTTCTTAGTCCTTTATAATTTCTGATATCTTTCTCAGTACACCCCATATTTTTAATCCCACCTGCTTGTTTTGCCATTAGTCGAAGCTGTTGGCTTGTTGGTACATTTGCAGCTTCAAAGTCATCTACTAGATCTTTTGCAACACTTGAAACCTTACGGTGCGACCTTAAAAAGTGAACTTTTTCGGGAGTTGAAAGTGGAGTGTCCTTCTGTGAAAATTGAGACACGATAAAGATCATTGTGCTTATTCTGAATGACATTCATTTTGGCTTTGCAATCACAACGAGTTCTTCCTTGTCACGCCCCGACCCGGAATCACCCGAATCATCGTCCTCGCAGGGGGCGTGATGTAATGCCCCGTTCCGCACGGCGCATTACGCTGAAGCGTTGACTCAGCGAGTCGCGTTGACCCTAAGAAATGTATCGATGCAAAACGATGCGAAGAGTTACGTCGACCCGAGTAATGCATCGGACTATGTCGATGCGAAGAGTTGCCTTGTCCCGAATAATGCATCGAGTGAATCGATGCGAAGCGCCGCGTTGCCCCGAAGGATGAGTACATTGAATCGGCTCGAAGATTCTAAGAAATCGAATCGACCAAGGCGCAAGTCCGAATCGATGCAAGTATTGATTTTAGTTGGTTTCGTGTGCAGGATATACTTTGACGGGAAAATATTAGAGGTCGATCTTTTGCAATATTTAGTAAGGGGTCCGCGAAATCAAATCGTCGCCTTGCGACGGGCCGAGACTTGGGCACACTAAGGCAAATCGGATGTATAACTTAATGAACCATGAAGTGCTCGAATGGCTAAGCCAGGAGAGTGGCCGTGCATCAAAGTTATGAAATCGAGCCGCACCGGCTCGGCGAAACGGCAAAGGCGAATCGACTCAAGGTGGGAGGATTGACTTCTTTTACTCCTTCATGCGATAAGTTAAATATATCACTGTATGCTAAAAGTTAACCTATCGATGCCACGGCGCGTGGCCGATCGGAGATAAAATTATAGTGTGAGTCGAACACTAAGTTAAAATAATTGAAATGATACGTGCATCCTATGCACGAGTCGCTATGGGACATTGGATATCGCAAGGGTGAGCGCCTTGGTGCGCAAGTCGTAAGAACATGGGATAACTGTAATCGGCGAGTGCCTTAGTGCACGAACCATACCGTGCCCTCGCGCACGAGTTAGACGGCTAGAACATTGAAAGACAATAGGCGAGCGCCCTAGCACGCAAGCCCCCAAACATTGAGTGCTAAGTTATAGAACATCGGATTACGGTCGAACGTGCCTACGTGCACGGGATAATAAAAGATGCCTTCGTTGCGAGAGAATGCAGTTGTGGCATGAATATGGCAGAACTGTCGGCTATGACATGGTGCCTCGAAAGGTGTTCGAGACCTTCGGGTCATTCAGTTGACGAGCATTGAGTTGAGGCACGATGCCATTGAAATATTGAAACGAAGCAAGAAACGTAAGAACACAGAAAGTTAACGAAAGAGATGCGAGATGATAAGTCTGAGTCTCGGACTCAAGACTATGTTTGGTTGTTTGTTACTTGAATGATAGGGCATTGCATGGTCGATTGGAATGGGCTCGAGAGATAAAATGTGATATCGCCCGTGCACGGGTGTTTCCCCCAAACGGTTAAATGCCGGAGCGCCCCGGAACCGCTTTGGCCTAGGAGGGATTCGAATAATCTTTGTAGGCGCACATCCTTAAATAAGATGGGAAAAGCCGCAAATGATGGTATGCTAGCGGGAACGTTTCGGTTGTTGGGATGTGACCCAACCCGTGAAACGTCGGGCAACCCGACCAAATATTAAGAAAAGAAGGAGAGAAAAGAAAGGAACTCCTTTAGTCCATTCCGGCGCGGATACGCCAACGGCCCTCATATAGTTAAGGAACGATGGGTTGAAAGTGTAGGCGCGTATGCGTCCTGCATAGAGATCCTGCTTAGAGATGCACATATAACATAACAGGGAAGGATTACGGCGTATTTACCTTGCGTCAGCGCAAGGGACGCAAGGGCAAGTGCGCCGACTTGGTAAGTCATGCCATAAATCAAACACGAGATTGCTTGTTTGTTTGCCTATTCAATTTGATAACATGATGCTATGATAACATGTTTTATGCTTTCAAAGATGCCATGAAATTGACCCTAAGGAGAACATAGCAAGATCATAAGCTAAGTTGCATGATTCAACGTAAAGATTAAAATGTCGGTTTGGAAAGATGATCCTTGCTTCAGTACATGCGAGGACGAACGTACTGATCCCCCACCAGCTTTATGCAGGGTGCAGGGAATAGATTGCTCGCGGCGAAGCATTGCTTGAACGTGTTAAGGCTTGGAATGCCGAAGCGCATTGAAACGTGCTATCGCATTGACGCTCGGACTACGCAGCTGGATTGATGCGGCCGAGATATAGAAGGCATGATGTATGGAACGGTGAAATCCTTTGTGGGCAAGAGAGAACCTGTAGCCAATCTGGTATATATTGTTAGGCTATTGAAAGCCATTGTAATCTCAGTTTCAGATATCAATAAAGAGAATTGTTTTCGTATACTCTGTTTCCTTTCGTTGTTGAATCGAATCAAAAGATAACCATTTGAGAACTTGTCATCTTGCCTTGCACAAGCGCAACTCCAGGCTCGTGCGGCATCACGCCCCCTACGAGGACGATGATTCGGGTGATTCCGGGTCGGGGCGTGACAAATTGGTATCAGAGCTCTAGGCTCAATTTCCTCTGGACGCTCGCTTCATTTCAATTCGAAAAGTTGCCCACCACCACTTGATATCACTCTTGACTCTACTCAATGCCGCACTGGATGTTCCATACAATAAGTCTAATACAAATCGTGAAATTTTGCCGCATATGTTTTGGAAATTTCATGATATTTGCTAAGGAAAGTCGCGATGGATATATTGCATTAAATGCAACGAGCCGTAAAAATGTTAGTTGCTACAAGCGCAACAAATTGTGAGATACGATTTGGGATGTTGTTGTTGCAATATAACATGTTGAATGGGAAATAAAACGATGCACGAAGTGCAACGAATTAATGGGAATATGTGTTAAAATAAAAGTGAGAAGTGATAAGCCAATACCGATGTGTAAACGGATTGAGCATTGACTTGGAAAGTCGAGAGTAAATCGTTGCACGAGGTGCGGTAAATATCGGAAATAATCGTTGCACGATGTGCAATGCGTATTGAAAGTAAAATTATTACACATGGTGCAACGCATATCAAATTAATCGTTGCACGGAGTGCAAAAGAAATCGGAAATGAATCGTTGTACAAAGTGAAATGAAATATCGGAAATAAATCGTAGCACGATGTGCAACGCGTGTCGGAGGTAAAATTTGTTGCACGGGGTGCAACGTATATCAAACAAATTGTTGCACGAGATGCAACGTAAGGAAAGAAATAAAATCGTAAATCGATAGAACGAATCGTTCGGTTGCACACCAAACTTATGTTGGCAAGCGAGAACATTGACCGAATCGTGTTGGGTTTTGATAGAATCAAAGTTACGGTTGTGATCAAGCACGATCACTGCGGAAATCATAAGTCGAAAGAGATTGTCGATTTGTACTAAGTATAGTGCGAGGGAAATGGTTTGATTTCCGAGTGGTATATGCCATACCACGTAGGCGATGAATGACTCGATTCCGAGTGGTATATGGTATGGCACTTGTGCGATAAATTTCATCGACGCGTTGTGAGAATTGCGGAAGGTTTGTCCGTAACGAACGGGGGAGTACCGAGACTCGATTGAAAATTGTACGACGGTATGTTGATACAAGTGTTCTTCGGAAATCGGTTGGGACGATAAGGCGAGACTCGTATCGATGAACGATACGTCGGACGGAAGTGATAAGTTGGTCGGATGACCGAGACTAGCGAAACGATTATGCCTTTGATGCAATAATCGGATCGACGGGAAAAGGAAAACTCGAGCTTACAAACGAGTCGCACGACTTGCGATCTCGATAGAAATGTTGGGCGAGGCGAATCGTATCGCACGACTTACGATCTCGATAGGAATGTTCGGCTAAGCGAATCGAATCGCACGACTTGCGATTTCAATAGAAATATTGGGTGATGCAAATTATAATTGAATCGCACGATGTGCGACTTCGGTAAGAAAGCTGGTTGACGTGAGTAATCGTGCCTAAGAAATAGTTGGTTACGTTACGGCGAAAAAAAAAAACTTATTTGAGTATGACTGAAAACACGCGAAACTTAGAGGGCGAGATCGTATAACTCGAGGGCACGATGTTGGATAATCGGTAACTCGGTTACGCGATCAAAGTATAGCGGGATGCGGCAAATCGGAAAACAAGTTGATGCGTATGGAAAAGTTTGTTGCGAACTTGGATGTATGCGATACGAGTTAAGTTGACGTCGAAACGGATTCAAAGTTGACCCTTACGCTATCGAAATCGATACGGCGTATCGAGATCGATACGTAAGGAAACGTAGGCACGATGTGGGAATACAAAATAGAGTGCGCCCTGCGCTATGAAATTTTGTAAGTAACGATACGAGAATGAACGAACTTGGTTGATCGTAAATTTTGTGATTGATCAAAGACGAGACTATAAGTCATCGACGATTGCTCAATGCGTATAGCATCTCGTGTGTCGACCCGCGAATGATGATAGACTCGAACTCGATACGAGTAGATGTTTCATAAATTGCAAAATCATCGACGGCAGTACATGACTTGACTCGGAGGATAGTTGCACATCAGTTGCGCTGATAGAAATGGTTTTGTCCGGAATTGGGTAATCGTATAGAATCGCCGGAACGTGATTTGGCTCCGAAATAAGATATAGCATGGTTCGTATTAAACTGTCCTTCGGTGATGATCCACAATTATCGAGCGTAGCTTCGGGGCAGCTGACCCTAGAAGACTTGACCGCCAAATCAAATTGAATGCTGCAGACCGTAAGATGACTCATGCGATATCGCATATGGGATTGCGTCGATAACAAATTAATACGATGCATGTTGACGATAAGTCTAAGCGATTGCGAGAAATGTGCTATGCACGAGAGGGAACGATAAGGGAATGGCTTACGAGTCATGTCGTTAGATTCGGATTCACCTTGCAATTGAGCTTGCGTGAATCAAAATTATGTTCGATGTTGCGAGACGGATAAGTTGGGAATTTGGCTAGTAAATTCCTACTCGTTAGGAAATTGGATATAAGATGCGTCGTAAAGACCTTCGTGCTAAGGCGATCGTTGTCTTGAGTACCGTCGCCTTGATGTAAACTTTCGTGTCGGATAGATTGTGGCCTTTGTGCAATGTCAATTTAAACTTGCGTCGGGAGAATCTAAGTACGGTGCCTTGGAAAGTAACCTAGCGGGCGTAGCCCTGAATGTTGATGCATTTGCAAGTCGACAAAGGAAATCGTAATCGAGATAAGTGCATAGCCAGACTTCAGAAATAAGTTAGGCAGCAACGTCGAACGCAAAGCGTTGCGAAGGATCGTTGCGATCGGATGCGCGACGACTCGACGCGACGCATAGAGTTGGTAGTCCATATGAAACATACGAAATGAGAAAGGCGACTTTGAATCGCGTAGCGTTATGCAATAAAGTTGCGAGAACAAGTACTATGGATAAGTCCGATCGAGGGTACGAGATGGCAAGCATAGGATTGAAATTTACCTGTCAGCTTTGTTCCAATTTGCTACGACTGGACTTGGTCGAAATACATATATCTTCGGGATGCCTTGAATACAGGTACGGATCCAAATCCAGTTGTATCCAAATTCAAATCGAGCTGCAGGGATGACTTGAAATGTTAGTGAAAAGCTTGCGAGATATTATGAAATCGAACAACATTGGTGGGACGAGATCGTGATACGATCTGTGAAACACTTAGTCGGAGTGTTGGTTTTGGTTCGAGGACGAACCTTGTTTTGAGTGGTATATTCTGTAATGCCCCGCTCCGTACGGCGCATTACGCTGAAGCGTTGACTCAGCGAGTCGCGTTGACCCTAAGAAATGTATCGATGCAAAATGATGTAAAGAGTTACGTCGACCCGAGTAATGCATCGGACTATGTCGATACGAAGAGTTGCCTTGTCCCGAAGAATGCATCGAGTGAATCGATGCGAAGCGCCGCGTTGCCCCGAAGGATGAGTGCATTGAATCGGCTCGAAGATTCTAAGAAATCGAATCGACCAAGGCGCAAGTCCGAATCGATGCAAGTATTGATTTTAGTTGGTTTTGTGTGCAGGATATACTTTGACGGGAAAATATTAGAGGTCGATCTTTTGCAATATTTAGTAAGGGGTCCGCGAAATCAAATCGTCGCCTTGCGACGGGCCAAAACTTGGGCACGCTAAGGCAAATCGGACGTATAACTCAATGAACCACGAAGTGCTAGAATGGCTAAGTCAGGAGAGTGGCCGTGCATCAAAGTTATGAAATCGAGCCGCACCGGCTCGGCGAAACGGCAAAGGCGAATCGACTCAAGGTGGAAGGATTGACTTCTTTTACTCCTTCATGCGATAAGTTAAATATATCACTGTATGCTAAAAGTTAACCTATCGACGCCACGGGCGTGGCCGATCGGAGATAAAATTATAGTGTGAGTCGAACACTAAGTTAGAACAATTGAAATGATACGTGCATCCTATGCACGAGTCGCTATGGGACATTGGATATCGCAAGGGTAAGCGCCTCGGTGCGCAAGCCGTAAGAACATAGGATAACTGTAATCGGCGAGTGTCTTAGTGCACGAACCATACCGTGCCCTCGCGCACGAGTTAGACGGCTAGAACATTGAAAGACAATAGGCGAGCGCCCTAGCGCGCAAGCCCCCAAACATTGAGTGCTAAGTTATAGAACATCGGATTACGGTCGAACGTGCCTACGTGCACGGGATAATAAAAGATGGCTTCGTTGCGAGAGAATGCAGTTGTGGCATGAATGTGGCGGAACTGTCGGCTATGATATGGTGCCTCGAAAGGTGTTCGAGACCTTCGGGTCGTTCAGTTGACGAGCATTGAGTTGAGGCACGATGCCATTGAAACATTGAAACGAAGCAAGAAACGTAAGAACACAGAAAGTTAACGAAAGAGATGCGAGATGATAAGTCTGAGTCTCGGACTCAAGACTATGTTTGGTTGTTTGTTACTTGAATAATAGGGCGTTGCATGGTCGATTGGAATGGGCTCGAGAGATAAAATGTGATATCGCCCGTGCACGGGTGCTTCCCCCAAACGGTTAAATGCCGGAGCACCCCGGAACCGCTTTGGCCTAGGAGGGATTCGAATAATCTTTGTAGGCGCACATCCTTAAACAAGATGGGAAAAGCCACAAATGATGGTATACTAGCGGGAACATTTCGGTTGTTGGGATGTGACCCAACCCGTGAAACGCCGGGCAACCCGACCAAATATTGAGAAAAGAAGGAGAGAAAAGAAATGAACTCCTTTAGTCCATTCCGGCGCGGATACGCCAACGGCCCTCATATAGTTAAGGAACGATGGGTTGAAAGTGTAGACGCGTATGCGTCCTGCATAGAGATCCTGCTTAGAGATGCACATATAACATGACAGGGAAGGATTACGGCGTATTCACCTTGCTTCAGTGCAAGGGACGCAAGGGCGAGTGCGCCGACTTGGTAAGTCGTGCCACGAATCAAACACGAGATTGCTTATTTATTTGCCTATTCAATTTGATAACATGATGCTATGATAACATGTTTTACGCTTTCAAAGATGCCATGAAATTGACCCTAAGGAGAACATAGCAAGATCATAAGCTAAGTTGCATGATTCAACGTAAAGATTAAAATGTCGGTTTGGAAAGATGATCCTTGCTTCAGTACATGCGAGGACGAACGTACTGATCCCCCACCAGCTTCATGCAGGGTGCAGGGAATGGATTGCTCGCGACGAAGCATTGCTTGAACGTGTTAAGTGTCACCCCCAGTTTTCACAAACAGGGGTATTTTGGTAATTTTCCACTTTAAAAAATTATTTTTAAATTATTTATTTATTATTTGTATTATTTTGGGGTTATTTGAATCGGGTTCGAATTTCAACTCGTTTCGACTTGTTTTGACTTGTTTCGGGGACCCGGGGTATTTTGACCTTAGCGGGCCCACACACTAGCTAACCATGGCCCACATGTTAGATATTTTGGTTAGAGACTAGACCATTATTTTAGTTATTTATTAGTTAGAGATTAGTGGTTTCGGTTTGACTAAACTACCCCCGGTTTAACCATTTCTCATTTTTGGACCATTTAATTAATTGGAGGGCAAACTTGTAATTTGGCAAATAGGACAAACTCCATTGTGTGGCCGGCCACATTGGGAGGATAGGGTGGAGAGAGAAACACTTTATCATTTCAAACCTATCCACATTTTCTTCTTCTTCTCCAAAGGCTCCATTTTCTTTTGAAGCTCCATTGATTTCTAGCTCTCAAACCAAGGTGAATCCTTCTCCCAAACCTATTCTTTTCTTATGTAGATCATGTAGGAGACCCCCATGATGATTCTTAGGGTGTTCCCACCATTAGAAATTAATTTTGTGTCCTTTAGACATTTTTAGGAGTGTCCACTTGTAGGCTTGTGTCCTATTAGGAAAAAGCCCCCTTTTTGATCCATGAATGATGTTAGAATATTGCTATTGTGTGTTTTTCCATTTATTCTCAGATTTTACATGTTGTAGAGATGATTCATGAGAGTATCTTAATGTATCATATTATTCCTATGTGTTTTGGTGGATATATAGTTATATATATATCATTCTATATATATATATATATATATGTATATATATATATATATAAATGGTGATTTATTTGTGTGATGTTGTGATGGATAGAAGGGATATATGGGGGCTGTGATTTCGGCCAGGTAGGGGGCTGAATCTGAATGGTTTTTGTTGGGTTGAGTTTTGGGGGTTCATGGTATTGAACTAGTGGTTTTATGCACCTATATATATATATATATTGATATATATATATATGTGGTTATATAGGGGGTAAAATTATATGGTTTAAATGGTGTTGTGATGATGTTTAGAGGGGGAAAACATTATTCTCAGATTTATGTTCAGATTTGTGGGGTTTTGGTTGGGAGTTCAATCCCATTTATGTATACAACTAGTGTTAGATATGTTGTTATATATACATGTAGTTATATACATATTGGTATATATATGTGGGTTAATTGTGTGGGATTATATATATATTTATGGTGGTTGTTGTGTGATGTTGAGAGAGGGTTGGGGGTTGTCCAAAAACAGTCCATAATAGTTAGTGTGTGTGTGTGTAGTTGTGAGGAGAAATTGTGAGTTGTGTGTGTGTGTGAGAACCTATTAGTGATTGTCTATAGTTAGCCTATGTGCAAACTAATAGGAAACCTATTAGGAGACTTGTAGAGAGGTCTATGTGAGGGTGAGATGTTGTGTGTGAGTGTTGTGTATGAGTGTGGGTGAGTGTGGTAGATAGAAGGGTAAATTCATGGAGTAGAAATAGGAGAAGGGGTAAATGCTAGTTTTTGCCTAGAAGTGGGAGATTGTGTTAGAAACCTAAGATAGTGTTAGAACTTGATCCCCGTGGTTGGTAATGATCGAATATGGTACTCTAAGACTAGTTTTGACGTCGGTTGACCGTTTTGACCAAAAGTCAACAAAAGTCAACCGAAGGTCAAACTTAGCCTTAAAGCGACCCGATTTGACCGAAACCAACCGAGACTTGACCAGTTGACTGAAAGTCAACAGTTGGTCAACATTAGACTTATTTGACCTAGGGTTGACCATAGTTGACCATAGTTGACCATAGTTGACCATAGTTGACCAAGGTTGACCAGAGTTGACTTTTGACCGAAGTCAACTGTAAGTCAACCGTTGATCCCGATTGACCTAGTTTGACTTGGAATGACTTCCAGTGACCTAGTATGACCTAGTATGACTCAGTTAGACCTAGATTGACCTAGTTTGACTTAGACTTGCATTCATGGCTTGTATTAGTTTCCTTTTTCAGCATTTAGTCCTATTTGACTTATAGTATCTTATCTTAGGTCTGTGATCGCTCTGAGCATCTGTTCACCCTATCAGCTCAGGACCACAGGCGAGTACATTCACTGATAGTTTTCATTGTCTTGATATCTACTATATCCGATTCAGTCGTAGTGTTTTACTTGATTCCCGACACGACAGTTCACGGACTAGTATGCAACGGATCCTGTCATGAGATGTTATTTCTGGACTTTCTTGGTATATGGGTATGAGATATTTCCATGTTCATGTACTTATATAGACACACATTGGGAGTGGGCTGGCCCCCTGCTCTCGAACCCCGTGTCATGACGTGCCATGTCCGGATCCGTGATACTATTCGGGGGATATATATTGGGGGAATTATTAGGGGTTATGTGATCAAAGCCCCATGTCCTTATTTTGCTAGCGCCACCCTCACCTCACGTAGGGTGTAGCAGATACCCATGTCCATGTTATCCAGGTTGGCCGGCATGACCCTTTCCAGATTTTCATGTGATTGTCGGGCCAAGTGGATAACCATGCCATGACTCCCTTTAGCCGATCACATATCACTCTAATAATTCAAATCACTTTTTATTTATTCGTTGTCATATCTTACATTCCAGCTCACCTTTACTTACTGTACTTTTACCCTGCTATGATTCATTTCTCATATGCTCTACCTGCTTTCATACTGTACTTGATTATGGGACTAGGTTCTGTTCGGAAGAAGGGTTACAACCCCGGTCCTTGTTTGGTTTAAGGGTTGTAACTCGGCTTTCGAATGGTTCCCAAGTCGCCTTTACTCTTTGTCTTGTATTTCATTATTACTGTTTCTTATAGTATTTCTCAATTCACATGGAACTGCTGTTGGTGTTTTGTACTTGCTCATTTTCCTGACAGGATACGTTGACAAATTTTACAGATGACTTAGAGGATGACTGCCCTACCTATTACGGGGCAGAGACCGAGGAGCATGACTTAGATAGAGGCTTGTTAGTAGAGCCTCTTGACTTTGTCCATCCTGAGTAGATTAGCTTGTAGGTTTGCCTGGCCTGCGAGCCAGCTGTTTACATTTCAGTTGTAGTACTTATATTATATTCTGAGACTTGGACTTGTGTTAGCTGTGTTTTGTGATTACCTTCTGGACTCGTTTCCTGCTTATTTATATCATATCTCTTTCCATGCTTTCTACCTTAGTTTGCTTATGTGATTGAGGCAGTATTGCCCTATTCCTCCGTTCGGAGTGTATATACTGCACAGGTACATTTATCTGTTTAGACGTAGTATTTTACAGACCCTATATACAGCGTTCTACCGCCGATTCTGCGGCGTAGGCTGGACGTAACCGCTTCTCGTGCCCCTAATCAGGGTGCGGGTCGTGACACGTTTTTGTGGTGGCCCATGCAGGTCAGTGTCGCAACTAGTGCGAACTCGTAATGGTGCTCGACTTAGAGTGCTAATTACGAGCCTGCGATTAGGATATAGTATTAGGGTATGATAGGAGTTACTCAATCACATGTTAGGAGATTCTGATCTTTTGATTTCCATGACAAATTCCTTGCATTGAATTTAATTGTCCGTCTTTGATATTCCTATCATGTGCCATATTGATCTCTTGGGTTCCATTCATCTTCAGGATGACAGTTACACGATCTCAGGCAGCGGGCCCGAGCTCAGTCCCGGGGAGGCCAGATCAGGGAGGTCCTCCACCTCCGGCTACGGGACCGACAGTAGATAGTACAGCAGCATCGGTTCCTGCCCTTCAGGCAGGAGTAGAGGTGGCAGTTCCCGGAGGTCTTCCACCTCCAGCTGGGGGAGCAGCCCCATCAGTTCCTGCCCTTCCGGCGGGAGCAGCAGCAGCAGTACCAGCAGCGACGATCCCTGGAGGTCTTCCACCTCCAGCAGCGGGACCGTCTATGGTCATCCCCGACATTCTTCTACCGCCGCCCCAGCTACCGGCGGACACCCAGGGCATGATGGCCCTTATGCAGCAGATGCTACAGACGCAGCAGCGCCAGACAGAGGTGCTGAGACAGACAGTGGAGAACTCTCACCAGCTAGCCATGGCCGCAGTAGAGAGGAGTGCACCGACTACGGCTGAGGGAGCACCAGCACAGCAGCAGGGCCAGAGGAGGCCCGGTACCCATCTCGACTTCCGGAAGATGGGCCCGCGAGATTTCAGGGGTACCGAGGGTATCCTATATGCGGATGACTGGCTAGAGGACGTCCAGCGGTGTCTGGAGTTGGCTGAGGTTCCGAGAGCATTATGGGTGGCTTCTGCAGCGAGCCAGTTTTTCGATATTGCATTGACATGGTACCGCACGGATCCGCGTGCGTCGGTTCGAGGTATATCCTGGGAGGACTTCAGGAAACTCTTTAAGGAGAAGTTCTACCCGGATGTAGCCTTGACGGCTCTGGAGGGACAGTTTGTCAGCTTAGTGCAGGGGAGCTCGTCAGTGGACGAGTATGCAGCGGAGTTTTTTCGCCTGAGTAGGTTTGCACCCAGCCTGATTCAGGATGAGGGGTGCAAGGCCCGGAAGTTCCGGAGGGGCCTCATCCATGCAGTACGCACTCGCACATCTGGGAGACGAGACGCGACATTTGAGCAGATCCTGATGGAGGCTCAGATAGCTGAGGAGGACTTCGGCCTCAAGCCGAAGAGGAGCAGTGACGCTTTGGGATCTAGTTCGAGTGCAGGGCCAGCGAAGCGCCCACATTTCCAGCAGAGGCAGTTCCAGCAGCATCAGCCTCAGTTGCAGATCCAGCAGGCACCGGCGCGTGCTCAGCAGCATCAGGGTCAGGGTCAGGGCCGGAGGCCAGCTACCCAGTGCAGTTTCTGCGGGAAGCCAGGGCATACTCGAGAGGTATGCAGGAAGAGATTGGGCGCTTGTTTATACTGTGGGGCGCCTGATCACCAGCTGAGGGATTGCCACGCTAGTGGAATCCGAAGAGGCCAGGACGGCGTACAGCAGGCTAGAGGAGGCCAGCAGGAGCGTGTGTTCGCCATGGCAGTTGAGCCCACTCAGGCAGCAGCAGGGCAGAGTGCAGGTTCCGATCTTTCGATCTCTTTCTGCATTTGCTTCCTTATTTACTGTTTGAATTTCGATTCCATCTGTCCCTTGTCTGTTTGATAAAAAGTTGTTCTTGTGGTGTGATTTTCTGAGATAAGTCGTATGGGCTAGGTCGCCTCGATTATGAGATTTTGAATCCTCTAGGGTCATGCTAACAGGCATAGTGAGGACATATAGTCGGATTATGGTCATATTTCTCGGGTGTGGGAATTTAAGGTTTTCGCTGCCAAGCATGCGGCAATGCGAAAATTTTAAATACCATGATTCTAGAGGTATGTACCATAGTTGAGGACTCTGTGATTATCGTAGCCTTGCTCACTGGCATGACAGAGATTCTGAGTATCATGATTTTGGACAGACGCATATGATTATCGAATTGCATGAAATTTTCTATGGTTACTTGTTTTAAATTTTTGAGGATGAAATTATTAAGGTGGATAGGCTTGTAGCACCTAGTTCTATTTGAGTATAATTTTAAAATGCTATAATTTTAGTCATTTAATTATTGTGATTTAATTCATGCTTTGATTTCAGAGATTTTAATCAATTTAAATTTTTAAGCCATGATTTGTGATTAAGATGTTTTCAGTATCATTTCTGGCCCAAGGGTATTTGGTCATTGGATCTCTTTGATTTATTTTGCATTAGTGATTGTTGATTTGGCTTTTGATAGGTGAGATTTTGTGATGGGTTCGTGTCCGTGTCGGACACGTAACAGTTTTTATTTGCAAGTGTTGTTGTGTCTTAAGAGATTTTTATTTTTTGCAAAAAAAAAAAAAAATAAAAAATAAATTTGTTTTTGTTTTTGGAGGTGTTCGAGAGGGATTGTTTTCTGCATGTATTTTTCTGTGATTGCTTGTTTTAATTTCGAGGACGAAATTTTATTAAGGTGGATAGATTTGTCACCCCCAGTTTTCACAAACAGGGGTATTTTGGTAATTTTCCACTTTAAAAAATTATTTTTAAATTATTTATTTATTATTTGTATTATTTTGGGGTTATTTGAATCGGGTTCGAATTTCAACTCGTTTCGACTTGTTTTGACTTGTTTCGGGGACCCGGGGTATTTTGACCTTAGCGGGCCCACACACTAGCTAACCATGGCCCACATGTTAGATATTTTGGTTAGAGACTAGACCATTATTTTAGTTATTTATTAGTTAGAGATTAGTGGTTTCGGTTTGACTAAACTACCCCCGGTTTAACCATTTCTCATTTTTGGACCATTTAATTAATTGGAGGGCAAACTTGTAATTTGGCAAATAGGACAAACTCCATTGTGTGGCCGGCCACATTGGGAGGATAGGGTGGAGAGAGAAACACTTTATCATTTCAAACCTATCCACATTTTCTTCTTCTTCTCCAAAGGCTCCATTTTCTTTTGAAGCTCCATTGATTTCTAGCTCTCAAACCAAGGTGAATCCTTCTCCCAAACCTATTCTTTTCTTATGTAGATCATGTAGGAGACCCCCATGATGATTCTTAGGGTGTTCCCACCATTAGAAATTAATTTTGTGTCCTTTAGACATTTTTAGGAGTGTCCACTTGTAGGCTTGTGTCCTATTAGGAAAAAGCCCCCTTTTTGATCCATGAATGATGTTAGAATATTGCTATTGTGTGTTTTTCCATTTATTCTCAGATTTTACATGTTGTAGAGATGATTCATGAGAGTATCTTAATGTATCATATTATTCCTATGTGTTTTGGTGGATATATAGTTATATATATATCATTCTATATATATATATATATATGTATATATATATATATATAAATGGTGATTTATTTGTGTGATGTTGTGATGGATAGAAGGGATATATGGGGGCTGTGATTTCGGCCAGGTAGGGGGCTGAATCTGAATGGTTTTTGTTGGGTTGAGTTTTGGGGGTTCATGGTATTGAACTAGTGGTTTTATGCACCTATATATATATATATATTGATATATATATATGTGGTTATATAGGGGGTAAAATTATATGGTTTAAATGGTGTTGTGATGATGTTTAGAGGGGGAAAACATTATTCTCAGATTTATGTTCAGATTTGTGGGGTTTTGGTTGGGAGTTCAATCCCATTTATGTATACAACTAGTGTTAGATATGTTGTTATATATACATGTAGTTATATACATATTGGTATATATATGTGGGTTAATTGTGTGGGATTATATATATATTTATGGTGGTTGTTGTGTGATGTTGAGAGAGGGTTGGGGGTTGTCCAAAAACAGTCCATAATAGTTAGTGTGTGTGTGTGTAGTTGTGAGGAGAAATTGTGAGTTGTGTGTGTGTGTGAGAACCTATTAGTGATTGTCTATAGTTAGCCTATGTGCAAACTAATAGGAAACCTATTAGGAGACTTGTAGAGAGGTCTATGTGAGGGTGAGATGTTGTGTGTGAGTGTTGTGTATGAGTGTGGGTGAGTGTGGTAGATAGAAGGGTAAATTCATGGAGTAGAAATAGGAGAAGGGGTAAATGCTAGTTTTTGCCTAGAAGTGGGAGATTGTGTTAGAAACCTAAGATAGTGTTAGAACTTGATCCCCGTGGTTGGTAATGATCGAATATGGTACTCTAAGACTAGTTTTGACGTCGGTTGACCGTTTTGACCAAAAGTCAACAAAAGTCAACCGAAGGTCAAACTTAGCCTTAAAGCGACCCGATTTGACCGAAACCAACCGAGACTTGACCAGTTGACTGAAAGTCAACAGTTGGTCAACATTAGACTTATTTGACCTAGGGTTGACCATAGTTGACCATAGTTGACCATAGTTGACCATAGTTGACCAAGGTTGACCAGAGTTGACTTTTGACCGAAGTCAACTGTAAGTCAACCGTTGATCCCGATTGACCTAGTTTGACTTGGAATGACTTCCAGTGACCTAGTATGACCTAGTATGACTCAGTTAGACCTAGATTGACCTAGTTTGACTTAGACTTGCATTCATGGCTTGTATTAGTTTCCTTTTTCAGCATTTAGTCCTATTTGACTTATAGTATCTTATCTTAGGTCTGTGATCGCTCTGAGCATCTGTTCACCCTATCAGCTCAGGACCACAGGCGAGTACATTCACTGATAGTTTTCATTGTCTTGATATCTACTATATCCGATTCAGTCGTAGTGTTTTACTTGATTCCCGACACGACAGTTCACGGACTAGTATGCAACGGATCCTGTCATGAGATGTTATTTCTGGACTTTCTTGGTATATGGGTATGAGATATTTCCATGTTCATGTACTTATATAGACACACATTGGGAGTGGGCTGGCCCCCTGCTCTCGAACCCCGTGTCATGACGTGCCATGTCCGGATCCGTGATACTATTCGGGGGATATATATTGGGGGAATTATTAGGGGTTATGTGATCAAAGCCCCATGTCCTTATTTTGCTAGCGCCACCCTCACCTCACGTAGGGTGTAGCAGATACCCATGTCCATGTTATCCAGGTTGGCCGGCATGACCCTTTCCAGATTTTCATGTGATTGTCGGGCCAAGTGGATAACCATGCCATGACTCCCTTTAGCCGATCACATATCACTCTAATAATTCAAATCACTTTTTATTTATTCGTTGTCATATCTTACATTCCAGCTCACCTTTACTTACTGTACTTTTACCCTGCTATGATTCATTTCTCATATGCTCTACCTGCTTTCATACTGTACTTGATTATGGGACTAGGTTCTGTTCGGAAGAAGGGTTACAACCCCGGTCCTTGTTTGGTTTAAGGGTTGTAACTCGGCTTTCGAATGGTTCCCAAGTCGCCTTTACTCTTTGTCTTGTATTTCATTATTACTGTTTCTTATAGTATTTCTCAATTCACATGGAACTGCTGTTGGTGTTTTGTACTTGCTCATTTTCCTGACAGGATACGTTGACAAATTTTACAGATGACTTAGAGGATGACTGCCCTACCTATTACGGGGCAGAGACCGAGGAGCATGACTTAGATAGAGGCTTGTTAGTAGAGCCTCTTGACTTTGTCCATCCTGAGTAGATTAGCTTGTAGGTTTGCCTGGCCTGCGAGCCAGCTGTTTACATTTCAGTTGTAGTACTTATATTATATTCTGAGACTTGGACTTGTGTTAGCTGTGTTTTGTGATTACCTTCTGGACTCGTTTCCTGCTTATTTATATCATATCTCTTTCCATGCTTTCTACCTTAGTTTGCTTATGTGATTGAGGCAGTATTGCCCTATTCCTCCGTTCGGAGTGTATATACTGCACAGGTACATTTATCTGTTTAGACGTAGTATTTTACAGACCCTATATACAGCGTTCTACCGCCGATTCTGCGGCGTAGGCTGGACGTAACCGCTTCTCGTGCCCCTAATCAGGGTGCGGGTCGTGACATTAAGGCTTGGAATGCCGAAGCGCATTGAAGCGTGCTATCGCATTAACGTTCGGACTACGCAGCTGGATTGATGCGGCCGAGATATAGAAGGCATGATGTATGGAACGGTGAAATCCTTTGTGGGCAAGAGAGAACCTGAGTGTTGTAGCCAATCTGGCATATATTATTAGGCTATTGAAAGCCATTGTAATCTCAGTTTCAGATATCAATAAAGAGAATTGTTTTCGTATACTCTGTTTCCTTTCGTTGTTGAATCGAATCAAAAGATAACCATTTGAGAACTTGTCATCTTGCCTTGCACAAGCACAACTCCAGGCTCGTGCGGCATCACGCCCCCTGCGAGGACGATGATTCGGGTAATTCCGGGTCGGGGCGTGACACGTGATGTCGCACGAGCTTGGAGTTGCGCTCGTGCAAGGCAAGATGACAAGTTCTCAAATGGTTATTTTCGAGTTGATATTAACAACGAAAGGAAAACAGAGTATACGAAACGATTCTCTTTATTGATATTCGAAATCAGATTACAAAGGCTTTCGATAGCCCAATGATATATGCCAGATTGGCTACAACACTCAGGTTCTCTCTTATCCACAAAGGATTTTACCGTTCCATACATCATGTCTTCTATATCTCTGCCGCATCAATCGTGTTGCATATCCGAGCGTCAATGCGATTGCACGCTTCAATACGCTTCGGCATTCCAAGCCTTAACACGTTCAAGCAACGCTTCGCCGCAAGTCATCCATTCCCTGCACCCTGCATGAAGCTGGTGGGGGATCAGTACGTTCGTCCTCGCATGTACTGAAGCAAATACCTTCTTTTCAAACCGACATTTTAGTATTTGTGTTGAATCATGTAACTTAGCTTGTGATCTTGCTATGTTCTACTTAGGGTCAATTTCATGACATATTCGAAAGCGTAAAGCATGTTATCATAGCAAGCATGTTATCGAATTGAATAGGCAAGCAAACAACCAATCTCGTGTTTGATTCATGGCGCGATTTCTTACCAAGTTGACGCACTCGTCCTTGCACCGACGCAAGGTGAATACGCCCCGTTCCTTCCATGTCATGTTATATGTGCATCTGTAAGCAGGATCTATCCATGCAGGATATACGTATACCTTGCACATGAAGGTCACTAGCTTTCCGGGCTAGAATGGACTTATACTTATCGAATCAAAATATAAGACGATGTTAACTCTGTGCGATTGCTAACCAACATCAGAGGCCACCGAAATAATCGCAGCAAGTGGCTTAACACATTCACCATAAGGTCGCTATCCGTCTAGTCGAAGTGGCACCAACAATACCGAAAACAAATTTCTCCTAGGCCGAATGGTCCCAGCGCCCTGTTGCGTCGCATTCGAGGGAATACCCATGCACGGGCTTTTATATCTTTAAGTCCATTTGACCACGCAACGCATCTTATCTTTCATACAACCAAGCAAGTTCGCTTATCTTTATTTCGATTGGCGCAACGCCCCAATGTCCTTAACAAACGCCCCGAAGGCCGTGGATATTTCAAAGGCACCATGCCGCATTATCATCTCGTAATTCTTCCGTTAACTTTCTATGTTCTTACGTTTCATACTTCGTTTCAACGTTCAATGGCATTATGCCTCAACTCAATGTTCATCAACCGAACGACCCGAAGGTCCCGAACACCTTTCGAGGCATTATGTCATATCCGACAGTTCCGCCACGTTCATACCACAACTGTATTCTTTCACAACGAAGCCATCTTTTGTTATCTCGTGCACGTAAGCACGTTTCAACCGTATTTTCGATGTTCTATGACTTAGCATTCAATGTCTGTGGCTTGTGCGCTAGGGCGCTCGCCTATTGTCTTTCAATGTTCTAGCCGTTCTAACTCGTACGCGAAGGCACGGTATGGTTCGTGCACTAAGGCACTCGCCGAGTACAGTTATCCCATGTTCTTGCGGCTTGCGCACCGAGGCGCTCGTCTTTGCGATATCCAATGTTCCATAGCGATTCGTGCATTCGATGTACGTTTCATTTCGATTGTACTAACTTAGTGTTCGACACACACTATTATTTATCTTCCGATCGGACCACGCCCGTGGCGTCGATAGGTTAACTTTTAGCATACAATGATATATTTGACTTATCGAATAAAGGAGTAAAAAGAAGTCAATCCTTCCACCTTGAGTCGATATGCCTTTGTCGTTTCGTCGAGCCGATGCGGCTCGATTCCTTAACTTTGTTGCACGGCCACTCTCCTGACTTAGCCATTCGAGCACTTCGTGCTTCATTGAATCATACGTCCGATTTGGCTTACTGTGCCCAAGTCTCAGCCCGTCGCAAGGCGACGATTTGATTTCGCGGACCCCTTACTAAATATGGCAAAAGATCGACCTCTAATATTTTTGCGTCAAAGTATAACCTGCACACGAAACCAACTAAAATCAATACTTGCATCGATTCGGACTTGCGCCTTGGTCGATTCGATTTCTTAGAATCTTCGAGCCGATTCAACGCACTCATCCTTCGGGGCAACGCGGCGCTTCGCATCGATTCACTTGATGCATTCTATCGGGGCAAGGCAACTCTTCGCATCGACTTAGTTCGATGCGTTCCTCGAGATAACGTAACTCTCGTATCGATTCGCATGGATACATTTCATCCGGTCAACGCGACTCATTGAGTGGTGGCCCATGTAGGTCCTGAAAATTTGTTTGGTTACGTTACTATACCGAACAAGCCTGCAAATTAGGTTTAGAATATAGGGTCTCATCCATACTTGACTATATCATTCTTGATTATCCTTGAACAAATTCTTTTGCATCTCGTTTGTTTCCGTCCTATTCTCAATTCCTTCTATCTTATCTCTGCAGAATCATGAATATAAGGAGTGGACGTACCGCTGCCGGTAGAGACAACCAGTCATCTGGTACGGATGAGCAGTCCGCAAGGGTAGTTCCAACCCACCCTTTGTTACCAAGGCAGACGTCTCAGCCAGTTGGTGCACAACCGACTGGGGTACCACCTCCTCCCCCGCAGTACCCTCAGACACCATATGGAGTGCCCCCGGCTGTGCCACAAGACAGTCAGGCACAGATGTTTCAGTTCATGCACATGATGATGCAAGAACAGAGACAGCAAGCAGCAGAGCAGAGGCAAGAAGCAGCTGAGCAAAGACGGGAAGCTGCTGAGATGAGACAGGGATTCCTGGCAGCTATGGAGAGGATGACAGCACCAGCACCTGCACCAGCTCCGACACTAGCTCCCGTGAGACCAGCACGGGTAGGTTCAGTGAAGGACTACGTGCAGATGGACCCCAAACCTTATAAGAGAAATGAGAGTCCGGAGGAGACCACTACTTGGATCACCAGCACCAAGAAGAAATTGCAGACATCTCAGTTGCCTGAGGATTTATGGATGACTGGCGTAAGAACTCAGCTGGAGGGGAATGCCCATCACTGGTAGGATTCTATGGAGCGTCAGTTGGGTACTCGTCAGACGTGGGAACAATTTCTGGAGTTTTTTGATAAGAAGTACTTCCCTACTACTGTAAAGAATGCCTTATACAACCAGTTCCTGCATCTGGAGTAAGGGAACAAGACTATTGACGAGTATGACTCGGAGTTCAGTCGACTCAGCAAATATGAAGAGGTACTGATACCCAATGATCTGGAGAAGGCCAAGAGATTTCACAACGGGCTGAGGCAGGAGCTACAGCATTATACTAGCTCTCAGTCCCGAATCTCTTATGCTGAGTTGCTGACGGAGGCCAGGATTCAGGAGACAATTAGCAAGGGGAAGCTGAACCAGCAGAAGAATCAGCCAGTGCAGACGAAGATGCAGCAAGGAGGTCCTATCAAGAGACCTATGGGACATCATCAGCATCAGCAGAAGACTGGACCCTACCAGTCTAAGGAGCTTCCGACTTGCCATTTCTGTGGCAGGAAGGGACACTTACAGAGAGAGTGCATAAGGATGCTGGGTACTTGCTTAGCTTGTGGATCGGGCCAGCATCAGGCTCGAGATTGCCCAGTTCGGGGAGCCATTGTGCCAGCAGGAGGACAGAAGCCACCAGCAGCAGGAGGTCAGCAGAGAGGACCTATACTTCCTTCACAGTCAGCACAGTTTGAGAAAGCCAAGCAGCAGGCAGGAAATAAAAAACAAGGACAAATTTTTGCTCTCACTCAGGAAGAAGATGGAACCGAAGGTGAGGCTATCACAGGTACTATTTTAGTAGGTTCATTGCCTGCTACAGTGTTATTTGATTCTGGTGCCACCTTATCATTTATATCATCTAGATTTGTAGCTGTGCATAGGATAGCTACTTCTACTATGCCTAAGAGTTGGAACATTATTACTGGTGGGGGTATAGTACCTGTAAATAGTTCATGTAGAGCCTGTTCGGTAGTTATTTGTGGCCGAGAGATGAGAGCTCAACTTTTGGTATTTCCTATGCCAAATTTCGACGTAGTATTGGGTATGGATTGGCTTAGTCAATATCATGCTATATTGGACTGCCACAGGGGTTGTGCTATATTTAGACCGCCAGGCCAGCCGGAGTTTGAATTTCAGAGAGGAAGCATTGAGAAGGGAGTATCTCAGTATCATGGAGCTTGCATGGCGATGGAGGTTGCCCCGCCACCGATCATTGATGAGTTTTCTGATGTCTTTCCCGATGATCTGTCGGGTCTACCACCCGACAGAGAGGTTGAGTTCACCATTGAGCTAATACCAGGAGCGGCACCAATCTCTTCAAATGTCTATCGACTGGCGAAGAAGGAGCTGGATGAAATGAAGGTGCAGTTGCAGGAGTTGCAAGACAAGGGATTTATCAGACCAAGTGCATCACCTTGGGGAGCTCCGGTTTTGTTTGTGCCAAAGAAAGATGGAACAGTTCGCATGTGCATTGATTATAGGGCTCTTAATGCTGTGACGATCAAGAACAAGTATCCCCTGCCCAGAATTGATGATCTATTTGACCAGCTGACAGGAGCCCAGGTATTCTCGAAGATTGATCTGAGGTCGGGATACCACCAAGTGAAAGTTCGGAAAGAAGACATCCAGAAGACGGCATTCAGGACTCGGTATGGTCATTACGAGTTCTTGGTAATGCCCTTTGGTTTGACAAATGCACATGCTGTGTTCATGAATTTAATGAACATAGTATTCCATGAATATCTTGATAAATTTGTCGTAGTATTTATCGACGACATTTTGGTGTATTCAAAGAACCATGAAGAGCATGAGGATCACTTGAGGAAGGTGCTGGAGATCTTGAGGCATCAGAAGTTGTATGCAAAGCTGAGTAAGTGTGAATTTCTGCTAGATCATGTTTCATTTCTTGGACATGTTATCTCAGGGAAAGGCATAGAAGTGGATCCGACGAAGATATCAGCAGTGGAGTCATGGCCAACTCCAATCGATGTTTCAGAGGTGCGAAGTTTTCTAGGGCTTGTCGGATATTACCGGAGGTTCGTAGAGAATTTTGCAAGAATTGCGGAGCCCATGACAAAGTTGACTCGCAATTATCAGAAGTTCGAGTGGACGGAAGAGTGCCAAGCTGCCTTTGATAAATTGAAGAAGCGCCTTACTACTGCACCAGTTTTGACCATTCCATCGGGATCAGGAGGTTTTGTCATCTATAGTGATACATCCGGGAAGGGTTTAGGATGCGTCTTGATGCAGCATGGGAAGGTAGTTGCATATGGTTCTCGGCAGTTGAGGACCCATGAGAAGAATTATCCCACGCACGACTTAGAGCTTGCGGCGGTGATATTTGCCTTGAAGCTTTGGAGGCATTATTTGTATGGAGAAACAGTGGAGGTATATACAGATCATAAGAGCCTCAAGTATGTCTATACTCAGAAGGATTTACATTTGAGACAGAGGCGTTGGCTTGAGTTGATGGCAGATTTTGATATTGAGTTACAGTACCATCCAGAGAAGGCGAATTCAGTAGCAGATGCATTGAGCCGAAGGCCTATGGCACACTTCTTGACATCACAAAAGGAGTTGCTTTATGACTTGGAAAAGATGGGCATTGAAGTTGTTAGACCTGGAGGAGTTGCACAGATGATGAATATTCAGGTTCAGTCTTCATTAGTAGAGCGGATCAAGGCGACCTTACCGACAGATGCCAGATATCAGAGGCTTCGACAGAGGACAGAGCAAGGACTGCAGACTGGATTGAGGATTCACGAGGATGGGACCTTGAGGTGCGGAGATCGCCTCTATGTTCCTAATGGAGAGATCAGGCAGGAGCTGATGACAGAGGCTCATAGCTCGATTTATTCTATTCATCCAGGAGGTACGAAGATGTACAGGGACCTGAGACAGCACTACTGGTGGCATGGAATGAAGCGCGAGATAGCACGGTTTGTGGCAAAGTGCTTGGTGTGTCAGCAAGTCAAGGCTGAACATCAGAGGTCCGCAGGATTGTTGCAACCGCTTCCGATACCTGAGTGGAAGTGGGAGCACATCACTATGGATTTCGTTACGGGATTTTCGAGGAGCCCAGCTGGACGAGATGCAGTTTGGGTGATTGTGGACAGATTATCGAAGTCTGCTCATTTCATACCATTCCGAGTGGGGCAATCTACAGAGGTATTGGCAGACCTATATATGAAGAAGATAGTGCGATTACATGGAGTACCAGTCAGTATAGTCTCTGATCGAGATACGAGATTCACATCGCACTTCTGGAAGAGCATGCAGGAAAGTCTGGACACTAGACTGAAGTTCAGCACCGCTTATCACCCTCAGACGGACGGACAGTCAGAGCGTACCATTCAGACGTTGGAGGACATGTTGAGAGCTTGCATGTTGGATTTTGGAGGATCCTGGGAGGATCACTTGCATTTGGTAGAGTTCTCTTACAACAACAGCTACCAGGCAAGTATCCAGATGGCCCCTTTTGAAGCATTGTACGGAAGGAAGTGTCGATCTCCAGCATGTTGGGGTGATGTAGGCGAGAGACAGATATTGGGACCAGAGTTAGTGACTCGTACAGTAGATACAGTCAAGAAGATTCAGGGGCATCTTCGAGCAGCACAGGACCGGCAGAAACAGTGGGCAGACATTCATAGGCGACCTCTTGAGTTCAAGGAAGGAGATCATGTGTTCTTGAGAATCTCCCCGACTAGAGATACAATCAGATTTGGAGTCAGAGGAAAGCTCAGCCCAAGGTACATCGGACCATTCGATGTGTTGGAGAAAGTTAGCGAGGTTGCATACAGATTGGCACTTCTGTAGTCATTGGAAGGCGTCCATGACGTATTTCATGTCTCCCAGTTGAGGAAGTATGTGGCAGACCCTAACCATGTACTTGATCATTCAAAGATCACCGTGGGACCGACTTTGTCCTACGAGGAGCAGCCTGTGGAGATCCTAGACCGCAGAGAGAAGGTGTTGAAGGGGAAGACCATTCGACTAGTCCGAGTTGCGTGGAAACACCATTCTTCGGGCGAATCGACTTGGGAGCGGGAAGATTCTATTCTGGAGCGTTTTCCATACCTTCGTGAGGCGTCTGGTATGACTAAATTCTGTTAATATTCACTCTCTAGATTATGTTTAATTTAGTTTGTAAAATTTTCTAGATTTAGAATTATGATTGTGTGCTTTCTTTTAATCCCAGCTTGTTTTTAATTTTCGAGGACGAAATTTTAATAAGTTGGGGAGAATGTAAAACCCCTCTAATATTTTTTTATTTAATTATTAATATTTATTTGTACTAAATATTGTTATCTGTTAAATAAATGCTGTTACATTAATTATTAAATTATTTATAAACTCTAACCAAGTTTTCATATAGATTTATTATTAGATTATATTTATATCAATAATTATATATATATTGTTATTATTCAATTGGTTTTATTTTTGGATTATATATATCTATACTTATATAGTTGTGGTGTTAAAATTCCTAGCAACCAAACCCATTCCTTAAGTTTAACCCTAACCTAGGCCCAACCCATTAGGGTTCCTAAGCTTTTGGATCTCATTCATGAATATATATATATATATGCATCTACTCTCCACCCTAACCCTAAACTTGCCTCCACACAAACCACCAGCCCCCTTCATCACCGCCACCCTACCCCTCTCTCTCGCCTATCCCGACCCCCCCCCTTCGGCCTAAGCCCCGCCATCGGGCGACGGGAGCGTGCGCCCCGACCTCCCGCGCGTGCAGCCCCCCCTCCCGCGTGCGCTGCAGCCCGACCGGCCCCGATCCGGCGACCCCCTCGTCGGCGCGAGCCCCTGGTCGGCGAGCCACCCCCCTGCTGCGTGGCCAGGTACCCCCGACCCCCCCCCCCCCCCCCCGTGGCGCCGTCACGTGGTTTAAACCCTCCTTGCATGCTTTAGACCTAGTTTTAGGATTTAATTTCTGAATATTCAGTTTATTGTATTGATTGTTATGATGAATAGATTGATGAATAATTAGATCTAAATGTAGGGAATCATTGGTAATTAAGTTGGGGTTCTACCCTAATTTTTGTGTGATTTAATATTAATTATTAGTATTTATTTATATTTAAAATATGATTCTTCAATGCTAGTAATTAATTAAATGTGTTTACTGTTTTGATTTTTAAGTAATATTTTGATTACTAATTAGGTAAAACTTTGTACATGAAAAAGTTTGTATAATTAATATAGTATTTTAAAATAATTTTTCCAGAATTTATAGAATTTAATTTATAATTATTTTATGTGAAAAACAGTGAATTTACACTGTTTAATTAATTCTGTTTGATTCCTATTATTTAATTAGTAAATAAATAAATAATATAATTTATATGGAAAATATAGATTTAATTATAAAGTTTATTATGGAAAAAATTTCCAGTATTATAATGGTTTTTAAATTATTTTATTTAGATTTATCTTGTGAGTTTTGGATTAAACAAATCAATTATTCAATATTGATTTCAATTTATATTATTTATTTGGTTAGTAATTAAATAATACTTAATGAATAGAAAATATTTGTAAAAATATATTATTCTGTATAAAAATAATTTCAATATTTATTTATTATTATTTATAATTATTTAGATTTAGTTGGGTAATTCCTAGATTCATTAAATAAGTTATATATATTATATAATTAATTGTCATTAATTATATAAATATTGTAATTTTGTGAAGTGATAAGATTCTGCTAGAAATGTGTAAATATGGTATTTAGGAATTTATTTTATGTATTTTGAATATATTTACGATTTTTTAAGATTTAAAAGTAATTTTGAGAATCATGTTTAGTATTATGTATTAAATTGTGTAATAATTATTTATTAATTTAAATAATTATTAATTATGTGTTACTACTGTGAATTTAGCTTTAATGATTAAATTTAAGGTTGGTGGTGATTTATTTGGATTTACTTAGAATTATTAAGTACTTATTGTTATTATTTAACTAGTTATTTAATAAATAGTTTAATGGTAATAATTCATTTTCTGTAAAATATATATATAATATATATTTATTATTCTGATATTATTTAGTTTATTATTAAAATAGACTAAAAATGATTTTAAGGATTTTTACTATTTTTGTTAGTATTATTAGGAATTGTGTGTTCATATGTGTATTAGATTGGTTGGTTAATTAATTTTAATTAATTAATCAATTAATGATTAAATATTTGGTTGTGTATTAATTTTAGAATATAAATGGTATGATAATAAGTATGGTTACCTACTTATTATTGTATAATTATTATTCATAATTATTGATACTAGTTAGCTAGTAGTAATAGATTAATTTAAATTAAAGATTACTTAGCAATTAAATGAATTGTTTAATTTGTTTAATTAGTAATTAATTAGAGATAAATCTTGTTTAGGATTATTTGCTTCTCGGGACTCGGACTCTACTTTGGACCCGGATACTCAGTTGCTGGACACAGGCAAGTACACCTTGCTTGACATTTACTATGCAGTATTTACATTTGCCAGTTATTACTACCGTGTGCACTCGTCTCCATTGATGAATACCTTGTATAGAGTTAGTATAAACTTGACACCGTCTCAGACACGTATCACATATGAGTGAGCTGAGTGCAGAGGTTCTGTGTTGACTGGCCCTTAACATATGATCTTGAGTCTGTTAGCAGTTTGGTTTAGTTATACTATATTTATGACGTCTTGCATATTGTTCGTACTGCGTATACGGTACGAGTATATTGGGTGGGGAGAGTCTACTAGTGGTGTATGAGAATTTCTGTTTCCAATGTACGCTGGATGCTCGTAGCCCCTCGTTTCTCAAACCGTAGAACGCTTGGTGGCAGTTTCTTCTTCTTCTCCCCCCTCTCATGTGCCACTAGAGATGTCTCGAGTGCATTTACACATAGATGGTTAGAACACCTTATTTTCTCCTTGTATTTTCTGTCCTTGTTTGGTTAGGGAAATACTGGGTGGCATTCTTACTAGTTACATTTACATTACTGCTTAGTACCTTCTTGCATGTCTTTTTCCTGTGTATTTGTTATGTCCCTCTGAGGACCTGGTATCTTTTCCAGAGTTTGACGAGTACTCGTTCCCGGCTGATTACGGAGTTGACGGACTTGTTGACGACGACTTTGAGGTGGAGCCGCAGCCTTGATCCTCTGGAGGCTAGCTACATCTTCCATAGTGGGTTCCATTTCCAGTATTCTGTTATTTCCATTTGCTACTTCTTTTTATTCCAGATGTATTCATTTATTTAGTGGATTGATCTCCTCTAGCCATTGTGACATTTGGATTCTGTGGCACTGTTGATTTTCCATTCAGTTATCTATTGCTTTATTTCATGGATGAGACTAGTTTACCTGCCTGTGATGTTACTTTATTAGTTATACTTCAGCGTACTACAATCGAATCATAGTCCATTAAATTGGGTTTAGCTATGCTAGATTGTACAGCTGGCATGCCACGTGTTCCCAATCCGATTATTTGGAACTGGGGCGTGACACATTGAGTCAACGCTTCAGCGTAATGCACCATGCAGAGCGGGGCATTACATTCCTCGCCTCCTTAAATTCTTATTTTATGGGTTTTTCCTCTTCCCCTTATGACACAAGTCCGTTTCTCCTTCCTTGAAGCATACAAATTTTTTCCAAGTCCAAATGTCAGTACCCTTCTTCTTCTTACCCCCATCTTTTCTAATACTGAAACATGTTTGTTTTGCATATGCATTGTAGAATTCATATGCAGCTTCCCAATTTTCCAACTCTTGTCCTTCCTTCGGTTTTAGGTTGTCAGGAACTCGAGAAAAAAAACTTTGAATGGATGATTGTTCTTCCATCCTGTTAAAAATATAACAAGCAATTGTAAGTTTAAAATCAAGACATTGTATACAAATGGTGGATGTTCATAGTAAACTCCAAAATCCTAATTCTTTTTCAAACATATTTATTTATTTAATGACAAACTAAATTCAAAATTCACAAACATTGTTCAATGTTGCACGAACCAAAATTAAATTTTGACATGATAATCCCTAGATTTGAGATGTTGCTCCTGTAAAAACTGATCCAATGAAACCATAGAAAGAATCCAGTTATGATAGATATACATGAAGAAGGAAAAATTCAAATGAATTCATAAATTTTGGTTTGATAAAAAAAAAGTTCCAACGACAACAACCTGGAATACAAAACTACAAAATAGTGGTGTCGCGCTAATTCTTATTTCTAGGGTTAGACAAAATAATACAAAACTCCAAAATTGTAATTTCTTTCCAATTACGTTCTACTTGATAAACCCTCAATTAATCAACTACAAATCCAATATCAATTGTGAGTGAATAATCCAGTAATGTTGAATGCCATTCTATTCAAAACTAAGCAGAAACAACAAATTATACAACATTATGCCTCAATGTACAAAGTATTTTTCTAGCTACAAAATAAAAGCTTGTAACACCATAAAATTGTATGTCCAGATTACTCAAATCCATGGTTCTTATTCAGAAAACAACAAAAAAAAGTATAGGAATCTATTAATCACCCACCCTATGTTAAACAAAAAAGATTTTGTTTAATTGCCTTACTACCGTGGCCGGATGTGGAGAGGGAGACGTGGCCACCATGTAGAGGAGACGACAGTCGCCCGGAGGTTTTTTGGGCTTTGGCTCTAAATTGAACTCCCTTTTTAATCTTCCACTAGGAGAGGTGAAGCTACACCGGGGGGGGGGGGGGAGGGGGGGGGGGGGGGGGTTCGGGATCGGGGAGAGGGAGAGAGATGAGAGGAACAAAGAGGGGGGAGAGAGGGACACGATAGTATATCAGAGTCATGAGATAGTGTATATATATACATCAACAAAAGCTCAACGAGTAGCAAATGACGTATAGCCTAGTGGTTAAGAGAGATGCATGCGGCCCGAGTGGTCAGGAGATCGAGTTCCTATGGGAGCGTTCGCCACATTTACCTTATTTCAAAAAAAAAAAAAGCTCAACGAGTATCAATATATTCAATCACAGTTGGGACAAGATTTACATGTTTATATTTGATTATTCATGCCTTTTTTTTGCATAATCCAATGTAATACATTTGCATGCTCCAACCAAGATTTATTTCCTTCGGCGTACGATTTTTTTGCGTGGTCCTGCAAATGTAGTAGTAAAAAATAATTAATACAGTTAAACATTTTAAAATTACTCTAACATAGTTATATAAAATGGGTTAATTACACTGACCTTCCATATGATTCATGCGTATTACTCTAACATAATTATTTAAAATTACTCTCATATAAAAAGGGTTAATTATGTATCAAAAAGATACATACAAAAATATGTTATAAAAGATACTAAAAATATACATATATAACAAATAAATATGGTTGGAAGTATATATGGTTATATAATGTCTTATTTCAATATATAGTAGATATATGCTTAATGCAAACACAAAAAACTCTTTGCAACTTGTTATAACAGTGATGGATAAATCTTTGCTTTCTTAGATGGCTGATTCGAATCACGTGTTCAACAGCAGGTCTACAAATTCTTTGTTTTTTGCGGGCCTCAAATTTGTGTTTAGAGTCTTAGACCCGGCCCAATACCTAAACCCTAACCTAACTCCTAATATACATGAGAGGAGAGAGGTAGCAGCCGTTCATCTCTCTCCTCTCTCGAGTCTCGATTGTTCTCAAAGAGAAAAACAAAATGGGAGCGGAGCTACAGCCGGCGGGAGAATCGGCCACGGCGGGAGAATCGGCCATGGATGGTTTGGAGAATTTTGGTGGAAATTTAATAGAGGTATTTCTAGTTTTCTACATAATTGTTTATCTTACTTATATCCTTTTTGATATCCATGATTGAGAAATTTTCATGGCTACAATTTCAATTATTTTTTTTCCATTTTTTTTCCTTCTGAATTTTTTATTTTTTATAATTTGTTTTGCTTTTACTTTTATTTATTTTATATTTTTAATTTTTATGTAGGCATTGTCCGGAGACGGTGGAGATGCTGAGGAAGACGGTGAAGAGGAACATGGTGGGGATGCTGAGGAAGACGGTGAAGAGGAACATCCAGCTGCCGAAGAGAGCGATTCCTCGGAAGACGAGGTGCCCGTGCCTAATTGATTCAGTTATTTGTTGTATGGACTGATGTACTAAGTTTCAAAATACATTCAAAGGTTTTGGTCTAATGGAGTTAAATTAATTGGAGAGAAATTACATTCCAAACCGGACGAAAATTTAACGTTTTGGAGTCTAGTTTTTCCCTTTTCTAGTCCATTAAACTAAAATACTCAAATGGAACCTTAGATAAACGTCAATGAAGAATTTCATTTTTCTAAGTGTCTGTGGCTAGGTTGAAACTTAAACGCAAACCTTAGTGCTTGGCAATTGTAGGGGTAGCGGTTATGAGGTGTTTTTAGAGTACCGGTTATGAGCGGTTATGAGGAGTCCGGTTTTGTATGGTTTTTAAGTAGCGGCTTTTAAACCAGTCCAATCCGTGCTTGGTAATTCACTAACTAGCGGTTCTGAAAGTTTTTTACACGAATAAATTAAATATAGGGAAGGGTATCGGCAGTTATAATTATATATATATATATATTTGTGAGGATATAAATAGAATAAAAAAATAGAGCTGCTCAAAACCAACCGATTTGGGGGTGTTTATAAAGCCACCAAAAAAATACAGTACACCGGTTTTGGGGGGTTTTTTAGCCGACCAAAACCAGTGCCTCAAAAAAATTAACAAGGAGGGGTTTTCATAAACGGTCGGTTCAAAAACACCAAAAAACCGATGAAAATACCGTTACCAAGCAGACCCTTAGTGGCTAAAAATTCAACTCTTATTTAATGTAGTTTGGATATGTTATATTACTTATTTGTCCTTTTGGAGATTATAGGTGGCGCCGAGGAATACAGTTGGTGAAGTTCCATTAAAATGGTATGACGAGGAGGAGCATATTGGGTATGACGTTACCGGGAAGAAGATCAGGAAGCAGAGCAAGAGGGACAAGATCGATTCGTTTTTAGCAGGAGTAGATGATTCAAAGAACTGGTGGGTGGAGCTTGTTTTTTATTTATTAATGCAGTGTCAGTTCTTTTTTTAAGAAATGGGCGTTGTTTAATGAAATGAACTCTACCCTAGATCAATAAAAGCATGTGTTTCCTTCGCTTAGGTTTGAACCTATCCCATTGCTTGTATATGGCTATATGTTACTGCAGGAAGTTTTAGACACGATTCACATGACCTAAGTTATAACAAGAAGACCTATCTTACTGATTGATTACTGACTAATTGGATTACAAGGCCGATTAATCACGATTAAGCTGCACCTTGGAAATTTTGTTAATTGGGAATACAATTAAGCTGACTTTTAGAACACTGGACAAGATCTATTGACCCTCTTAAGCATTTTTTTAGTCGTGAAATAGGAATTTCAGTATTAGGGCAGAGTTATTGATGGTTTTGTAAAAGCAAATATAGCTGTCTAATAATTTTTCCAGTGTTGTAGACGCGTCTCATAATTCTTGCAGTGTTGTAGATGTCCGATGCCAGGTTAATCTTGGTTTGGGTTTAGAAATCCGGGATGTGAGATGTTGGCGACACTTTAAAATGTTGAGAATATATATATATATATATATATATATATATATATATATATATATATATATATATATATTCTCAACGATTCCAAATATCCTAGTGCCAAGGTATTTTCTAATGAATTATAGTTTTTTTATTATTACAATATGCAATTTGTATTATATATATTTAGTTGTCTATTTTGTATTTTTTATTTACTATTTGTGTACGATTTATTCTTTATTTAATCAGTATTTAGTTAGAAAAAGGGTGTGAGTGAAAATTTTGTATTTGATCAGTATTCCCACAAGTGAGAATGAAACATTCCTACCTATTGCCAAGGGAATGCATGAACTGCTGTAATATGAAGCTAAAGAGAATCCAACACATGAATGTTCATGTTTTTTATGCTAAACCCGTTAATCCATATGGGGATCTCATAACTTTGAGAAAACTTTCCACATACCAAGTGCGTCATTTATAAAAGTGTATATATGAGTTATATCTGCTTTCTCTTTGTTTGGACTCATTATAGTCTAAGAAAGTTGAAGCTGCTACTTAATTACATGAGCTTAAACTTCATAGCCTGAAGGTGGGTCTGCCTACCTGCCAACTGGGTGTTTAGGTCTTATGACACAATCCTCTCATGCTTGTAGCTGTCTTGGCAAGGAACTTGTCACCAACATTTTTGGGTGAGGATGTCTAAAACATTTTGGTCCAAAACCGAATAATGCTCACACGTAGGTTATTCTAGTACTTCGGTGATTTGTGGCTCATGATTTTTCTTCTCTTCTGATAGTCGATTAGTGCTTGGATATTGCACACTTCTTCTTTCAATGATTCTTCTATTTTGGACTACTTCGGAGACTTTTGTCTACGTATGTGATACGATTTTTTGGATTGCTTTAAAGATTTCCTTTACTATCTCGGCTATTGAGCATTGCTCCTTACTTTCGGGTTTCTTTACTTGTCAGATTACTCGGGATTCTATATCTGATTGTGTCTTAGCACATATTATGTCAACTTCTTATCTCTTGTTCATGGTTGTGGGGGATTATGTACTTCTTTTGGGACCCCCTTGTGGTTTGGTGCGTAGAGAGCAAGTGCCTCCATTATTCTTCTCTTCGGCTTTCGATTATTTTTTACTAGATAAGTTGCAGCACATCGCCTTTGTGGCCTTATTTATGGATCTTACTTGACTTCTACGTCTTCCGATTATTTATGCCACAGGAGATGGCCGAGTCTACGTTCTGCAGTTTTCAGCTTTTCATATTCAAGAAGAGTGTCCTATTTTCTTATTTTTGGCAAAAAAATCTATATGTAAGTTGTAGAATAATGTCACGGACGAAAATTTATGTTTTACTTACTGATTTTAATAACTGTGAACAAGGAGAAGGCTGAAGAACATTTACTCACCCAAAAAAAGGAAAGGAAAATAGAAACCATATATGCAACTGCACCTTGGAATTCAGCAATCATATTGAATGGTTAGGATGCTAGCACTCAAGTTCTGGTGATGCATTTCTTAATCTTGAGAACTTCAAATTTTATAATTTCTTCATTGATTAACTTTGTCTTCAACTTGTTTGTATGTTTTTTCCTCATGACATGGCTCACATCTTTTGTTATGGTAATTGTCATGACCTGGTTGTGGTCTGCATATTATTTTTCTGAAGAATTCTGAATTTTAAATAATGTTACTTCAACCGAATTTCTTACTGAGACCTGATCTACTTGAGTGTTAGATCTTTAGGGGTTATGTATGTATTTCTTGTCATCTTGAATGGTTGTTTTTTTTGCCCTGTTTTATCATGATGCTTGCCAGTGGTGTGGTATACATCTTTTTTTACTTAACTTTTTTAAATATTCCCTGAAAACAACTAGGAGAAAAATCTATGATGAGTATAATGATGAAGAGGTGGAGTTAACGAAGGATGAAACTAGAATGATACGCAGATTATTGAAGGGGAAAACACCACATGCTGATGTTGATCCATATGCGGTTCGTGTCCAACACAGCTCAAATTATTAAGTTTATGATATATTCATCAAAGTCATTTGTGAATTTTGTCTCCTCTTTTCATTTTTCATTCAGCCCTATGTCGATTGGTTTAACTGGGAGGACAAGGGGCACCCACTTTCAAATGCACCAGAGCCAAAGAGGCGATTCACTCCTTCCAAGTGGGAACAGAAGAAGGTAATCTTAGATGATTGTAAAGTTTTTGTTTCACTGAACATTTAAATTATCTGTTTCAAATAATCCTACCTTCAGTTTCTAACAGGACTTATGCCATAAAATCTCAACTTGTATACGAGAAAAGTTTCTAAACTTGTATGTTCATTTGGTGAGCGGCAAGTCGCTGCATTATTTTAGTTCATCACTGAGATTGTATATTTTGCCAGCATGAAAGAAATCATGATAAGCTTTAATGCCTTACGTATATGGGAATTTTGAGATCTTTATGCCTGTGTTCTCTCTTAGTGGTTTGTGAGGCCTCATATATTTTTATTCCTTGTCATTGGGATCTTCATTTGTTCATGTCATCTACGTGTCCTTGTTAGATTATTACGATATGAAGTTTACCATTTAATACTCGTTAGATTGTTACGTTATGAAGTTACTATTTTGTACTAAGGCCTCGTTTGGTTCGCGGAATCTCCAGTTTGGGAAAGGAAAGTGATTACTTTCCTATGTTTGGGCCTCAAAGGAATTGAGGAGGAAAGGAAAGTGATTCCCAATGGAAGGAAAATTATTGGGAAAGTGATTCCATCCATCCAAGCAAGGAATCACTTTCCCACATTGAAGTATTCACTTTCCTTTCCAAATTTCTTGACATTGCCAAACATCGGAAAGGAAAATCAATGGGAATTAAAGTTTCCCAAAGGAAAGGAAATGACAAGGAATTGATTTCCTTTCCCTCCCATTCCGCGAACCAAACGAGGCCTAAGGGTTCGTTTGGATGTTTCCGTGTAAAGATTGCAATGTATATTCTTCCAAGATATCTGATATGATTCTTGAGAACAATATTAAGATTTTTCTGTTAACTGTTTGGTTGTAGATTCTGTAGTGTTGAAAAAGGAAATGATATCATATATAAGAGAACAAAATCAAAGAATTTGGAGTAGAATTTTCAAATCCACTGATTTAGGGATTTTAAGATTTAGGATATACGTTCAAGCAGCACACTTTAGAAGTTTTGTGAAAAATAGGAAAATATCCACCATCTGCCTGTGCATCCAACCATAACCTATTATAGAAGTACAAAGTATTGTTTCTTATTCAGAGATGCTTGTCTAATCATAATATGTTGGAATGCTTGAATCTGATCATGTTGGAGATGTAGGTATGTATAAAGTTACCAAATCACTGTACAACTTATGTGGAAGGAGCACAAACTAAAAATTCTTCTTTTATTTTTATATTGCCTTTGGTGAATATAGGTAATGATATTTACTTGAATCTGAATCAGATGAGTGAATATTTTCTGACCAAATGACAATGTGTCTTGCTGAATCTTGCATTGCAACATCAATGATACTTAACCACTTTAAGCCACTCCTAAAAAATATAGGATTAAAATATGTTTAAAATAAAAATTGGAAGATCTATCTTAATCAAAAGGTTGACAAGTGGGCATCATGGAACATACTCACATGCTTAATAGCTATGGTTCTAAACCCATGTCTCAAAATGTCTTGGTAGTTGCGTTTTATTTGATGATCCTATCTCAAGTTAGTGTAAATTCTCTTGACTAGATAGCATGGCCTCAAGGACCCTATCTTAGCACCCCCTCTTGATGCCACTCTGGTCCCCACTAGTCTATTAGCAGTTTTATACTGTAAACACTATCTTCTTCCTTTTCTAAGTATAAGCCAATTTCTGTTGCCCGCTTGCATTATGGTCTGTAATCTGCAGATTTGTGTAGAAAGTTTTCCAAGTAGGTTCGCTTGTTGAGGCAATCTCATTTAGTTTCATCACATTCCAAGTTATATTCAAACTTTTTCCAAGTAGGTTCGCTTGTTGAGGCAATCTCATTTAGTTTCATCACATTCCAAGTTATATTCAAACTTTGTTAGTTCTGTAAGTTCCAACAGTTGAAGTTATCTCCCTCTGGTTGTGATGTCTTTATCTTTCATGTTGTCATTTCCAATCCGAATAGAGGACTATATGTTGTTGACAACCAGTGTAAAACTTTTCTACCAAATATTTGCAGATATAAGATGTGGTATACCTCACTTTAAAGGCATTGCATCTGCACCACCTCAAACCAATGTTGAGTAGCAAGGATGGTGGGATAGAATCACATGGCTTTTGCATGAAAAACTATCCTATGCAATCAAATTGTCGATGGTGTCTTATGGTGTTTCCCGGAAGTGTCCTTCTTCAGGCTCGATTATTGTGTCAAACAAGCAAGAGTTTCTTATGTGGAAACTCAATGATTGGGAGGAAAGTCCATATAGTTTATTTTTTACGAAACTAAGCAGATGAACTCTAGGAAATTGCATCACAGTATATGAGATTTGCAATCCAGGGAAAGAAAGCATAAAATTAGGTTGAGTACCGTAGACAAGTTGTTGGACGAATTGTTTTATATCTGAAAGTATAGGAAACAAAGTATTATTTATAATGATTGTATTAAAGAGGGTTGATATTTTTAGTGTTTATGGGCTCCATTTAGGAGCGCAATAAAAGATAGACTGAAATTTTGAGAATATATAAATGTAATATGGGAAATTTCTCCTATAAGGTTTGTTTGGAATGACCTTAACTGGTTATCAGAAATGGTGGTGAGTGATGTGAGTGAGACAGGGCCGGCCCGGGGAGTTGGGTTCCCCTATCCGGAACTAATTTTAGTTGCCCATTGACCGTTATTGCGGGCCGGTCTTGAGGTGTCATCCGCGACCCCAAACTCTTGTATGGTCAAGTTGAGCGACTTGAGCATGGAAGTTGTCCTAGCAGAGGGGGGTTGCCTAAGCCCGAAGTCTTGTCAGGCTTACCCCTGGGTCGGCTCTGTGAGTGGGGTATCATGGACATGGAAAGTTATTGTTATAATTGTGAATATAGTGATAGGAAAGATGCAAGTAGTAGGATCTAGGAAGCACGGGCACTCCAAATATGTGGGTCGTGTCGGACACATATTAGACAACCCGGAAAGTCCAAAATACACTAGGATACACCGACGGTTGTGTGCATGTCCGTGTCCTTACCGTGTCCGTGCAACGTAGAGTAGGATTGATGAATATAGTGAGAGGGAAAAGTGATACCGAGTAATAAGGTTGCAGTTGAAGAAGCTGCTAATACAAGGACGGAGCTAAACAAACTTGGATTAAAGTTGTAAAAGTGAGTTATCCGATTGTTGCTAATGTGTCTGAGTTGAGTTGGCCCTTAATAATTGTGAATGGAGAAAAATGATCAAATTTTTGTAGCCACTAGTCAATTTATGTCTGATGACTCTGCTGCTGCTGTTCTTATCATCTTCGTCTTGAGAGCTAAAGCAGCTCCTAAATTGTTCTTTACTAATTCTCCCCCATGGTAGACATGATGATTAAGCAGGAATGTTTTAATTTCTATCAATTAGTGATTGTGCAACTGCGCATACGCTGCTGGTTTCTGTAGTGAACAAAAGCATAAGCATAAGTGACATTACTAGCTGGTTGAAAACATTAGACATGCACTATTTTCTGTATTTAAATAAACCAAATTGGTATATATTGATCTTCTGATTTTATTTCAATGCATACAGGTGGTAAAATATATTAGAGCCATTCGTAAGGGGTGGATTAAGTTTGATAAACCGAAGGAGGACCCTAGTGTTTATCTACTGTGGGGGGATGATTCTACTTCAGCAGAAACCAAGAGGCAAGGGTTGAGTTACATTCCTGCACCTAAACCAAAATTACCAGGTAATGACTTGTAGTGAATTGCAAACTAAAAGGAGCACATCACTAAGGAACCAACATAAATTTTGGCTAAAACCAATTTTGCATGTCTTAACTCCTAAGTTGAAGTTCTCCTTTCCGTTGCTATAATCTAACAAATAAAAGTTATACATTGCTTTCATTTGGTTGTGTATGTTGCTTCACGAATGGATCTTTTTTTCTCTCCGTACTAATGTGTTGCCATATTTCCCCCTAGACCATCTTTTGTTTTGATATATGATTTTTTTTTCTAAACCTGTTTTTATTTCAGGCCACGAAGAATCATATAATCCATCTGTCGAGTACATTCCTACGCAGGAGGAGATTAATTCTTACCAGCTTATGTATGAGGAAGACCGTCCGAAGTTTATTCCGAAGAGGTATCCCCACCGTGTCTTGTTATTCTCTACTAACCAACTTTCAGTTGTGGCTTTGGTCGTCTTCGTTTAACTAGTTTCTACTTTGAACAGGTTCGAGTCTCTCAGAAGTGTACCTGCATATGAGAATGCTGTGAAGGAAGAATTTGATCGTTGTTTAGACCTGTATTTATGCCCAAGGGCAAGGAAGAAACGTGTAAGCTGAATTTCCAATATATATTAGTTTACTACCATATTCTAAGGAGGCAATGTATTGATTCATCTGTACAATAACCAGAAAGCTTTATTCAAGTCCTTGGAGCAAAGTTCCCCCTTTCTAGATATGACTTTTTCAATCACAATCCTTGATAAGAAGCATCGTCCATATAATATGAACTTAATGTGTGCATATTTATCAATGGGATATGTTCTGTAAGAGAATTGCAATAACTAACCGACATGAGTGGACATTCACAGATAAACATTGATCCTGAGTCTCTCAAGCCCAAGCTCCCCAGCAGGAAAGATTTGAGGCCCTATCCCTCGACTTGCTATCTTGAGTATCGAGGCCATACCGGTCCTGTCAAGTCACTGTCTGTTCAAATATCAGGACAGTGGATAGCATCTGGTTTGTACTGCATTACTCTTTTTATAGGTTTAGTTGTATATCTGTTAACGAGATTTCTAATCATGATATAACTTATATAAAGGTTCAACTGATGGCACTGTGCGCATATGGGAGGTTGAAACTGGTCGCTGCCTCAAAGTCTGGGATGTTGGCGAAGCTGTCCAGCACGTGGCTTGGAATCCCTTGCCTGATCTTCCTATCCTTGCAGTTTCTGTGTAAGCAAATTTCTTCTTAAGATTTTCAACTTAGTAATCTTACATATCTCACATCTAATCTAAGCATGCTTACATATCTGCACTTCATAGTCTTACTTCATCTGCTTTTTTGACCTTCATGTGACCTTACTCTGCAGGGGGCATGATGTTCTTCTTTTGAACAGTGGACTTGGAGATGCAGAAGAACAGCTAAGAATTGAAGAACTACTACGCGTTGAGAAGTCAACATCAGTAAATGATGATGGTTAGTTAACTTTCTCACCCTTGTCATCTTTAAGATCGAATATTTTTTGACCTCCTGTGACTGATACTATAGGAAATAACACCTCTATTGTCAATTGGGTCCGACATGACAAGCATGAAGGAATCCAAGTAAAACATTTTAAGGTACCTTGTCCTTTCTTCTTTCAGTTCAAGCTGCATCACTTGTTTGTTGTCATTGGACTCGACAACAAAGATTATAACTAAACCTGAATATATTCTTATATTCTGCAGGCTGTGTCGACAGTTGACTGGCACCGCAAAGGAGACTATTTTACTACGGTGGTGCCTACAGATATCCTTGAGATGATATTTTACTTTCTGACATTTACTATTAAACTTCCTACTTGAGTGTCTTTGTTCTCTTGTTTGTAAACATACCCGCCAAGATATGAGATCTAGTGTTCAGATTCCAGTTTGGACCCAGTCAAAAATGAAATGCTTTAGTTTTGGGGGGTTTTTTTCTTGGTTTTTTTATTGAACTATAAAGGTTTCTATACAAATATCTACAAAGGAAAAAAAATGAGAATTGGAAATGAAAAGAAGGAAAATGGAATAAAAACAAGAAAACTAATGCAGTTTAGAATTTGAACTGTTATTTCTTTTCTTTTTTCTTATAAAAATGAAACCGTTTTACAAGTATCGACTCTGAACATACATAAATAATATTATAAGAACTATTTTTTGAACTAAATTTGAGGGCGTCACTTGGTACTACACGTTAATGCTTGGCAGTTGCATTCTGGAGGATGTGGGTTTGAATCACATAAAAACCTCTCTATAAATTGAATAAGGTGCATAAATCTCGACCCTCCCAAGACTTTGCATTAGCGGGAGCTTGTGGCAAAGGGACATCCTCAATTTTTTGAAATAAACATCAATAGATCATGAAGGCTGAAGTGTCCATGGAGAAATTTCTTACAAAATTTTAGACTTCTATGAGAATAACATAACATACTAATCATTTATCAGACTACTAAAACTTAAAAATGTGGTGATCAGTGACCTCATTTGCCATTATTTTCAGAGTATGCAGGTTGGTGCTAAATATCCATCTAGGGGTCAAGATTTATAGGACCCAAGATTAAGATTTCTTGTCTCAGAAGTTACAAGAGAAAGGCTTATAAACATTAATTAATTACCTCAAGTTTGATTAATATTAGGAAACCAATTGTATCAGCAAATCAATGTCTGAAACTTCAATGGTGGTTACTGTTCTGTTAGTTGTTTTCAAAACTTGCAAGTAGGTCCAGATATCATCTATAGTGGTGATGATTTGGATAAGTTGGGACATAGGAATTAGTTCATTTTCAGAAGATACTAGAAAATTCAGTGTGCATTGAATACTCACTCAAATTTGAATCTTATTAGAAGACAACCTTAGCTGTGTCAGCAGTGGATTAGCTCATTTCTCATAAACCTTGAACTAGAGAACCAGCACTGTATAAATATCTCAAAAAGATGGATTGTGTCCTTAGTTGGGGTTAATCCTCTTATTGACTGGTTGGTATGGTTGTAGCTGTCAATGTGACTACTAACTTCATATGAATATTCGTAAAGTACAGTACTCCTTTAAAAAAATGTTTTTATATCAAGAGCATTGTACTCCGTGTCCTCTGTATACTAAGGTATTAATCTTTTGAATTGTATACCTTGACCTATATTCCACGTGATACAAGGGCAATACTAATACATCAGCTCTCCAAGAAACATACACAAAATTCTATTAGAAAGTTGCGTGGTCTTCCTGTTGCATCTGTCTTCCATCCAGTGCGCCCCATTTTGTTTGTTTCAACAAAGAAGAATGTCCGTGTGTATGACCTTTTGAAAGCAAAGTTAATTAAGAAACTTGAGACAAAAGTTCGTGAGGTTTCCTCAATAGCAATTCATCCAGGAGGTATCTAATTCGTATTTGTCTTTTATATACATACACACACACACACAAACACACAGGGTGAAGTTCATTCATGGATGGTTCTTTTCAGGTGATAATTTGATTGTCGGGAGCAAGGAGGGGAAAATGTGCTGGTTCGATATGGACCTATCATCTCAACCATACAAAACATTGAAGTAAGTTAATAGTCTACGTGCGCGAACTTATATTCTTTTGGTGCAATTGAAGTGTTGTTAAACACTTGACGCTCATTAAGTTTCAAACATACGGTCGCATGTTTCTAAAGGAAGGATAAGGTATAGAGAAGACTAATTTTTTTACATACATCTTTACATATTGCAAATTGATTTAGGGGTCTGGATTTGGAATTTGTTTCTCACTTGTTTACTTTTCCATTGAAAAAGGCATGAGCTCAAATATTAATTACGATTCTAGTGGGTTAGTTTGACTACATCACATGTATATTTCGATGGAGGTGCCGTACTTTTCAAGGATACATATTGCCAACACTTATGCATCCTAAATTGTAAAACACTACTTACAGTTGTGAATTGTATCAGTGGCTTAAAGGTGATAAACAGAGTTATGCTAGTGATTGATGCTTATGGAATCAATCTATTAAATGTTTAGGCAGATATGCATGCACTATTGGATGTTGGGGTGAGATACACAGGTGACGATAAGGAGGTACACGGAAGCAAATGCACGGCGGCACCCCCCCCCCCCCCCCCCCCCCCCCCTTCCCCTCTCTCCTCTCTCCCTTTTTGTTTCCTTTAAAAGCTGAGGATTTGGTTAAAAAATATTACTAGATGGATCTGTGCCACTCTGGATTCTTATTCTTTTTAATGTACATGAGGATATATTAAACTCTTTTAAACCCCCAAACAAGTAAAAGGAGAAAACATCCAAAATAGTTGGAACTTTGAAATCTTATCATTTTTAAGGGATGAGATATATCTTCACTACTGTTCGTTTTGTTCTTATCCTTCTGGTCTTCTGTAAAGGTTAGAATCTGCTAGGTATTGGTTATACGGAAGCTACAATAATTGTTTACATGCCCTTCTTTCTTTCCACATTTGTACAAGTGCTCCAATATTCTTCTATGAAATGTTATTTCTAATCAACTATATGTTTAAATTATATAATCTAAGTAATATCTTGGTAAGTTTACTTTGATTATAGCGTACGTATAAATTTGCATGTTTCTTGTTCTATTCTTCTAGTTAATTTGTCGTGATGTGTTTCCTCTCTTTTCTTCAAACATTTGTGATAGGTTCAAATGATACTTTTAATTACCCCTAAAACAGTGTTTATTTTTGCTTCGAATAAGTACCTGGCTTGCTAAAGTACTAACAAAATATGCATTCGTAGAGTGCAATGAGGTTAAACTGTTTGTATATTATATGATTAACTAAAAGATGCAAATTATATTTGATTTATTTCTGAGAGAGGTTTCTTTAAAAAAACATTATTCGTTTGAAACTTTATTTTCATATGTTAACAGTCTATTCCACATAATAAAAAAACTTATATATTCTAGACCATGGTGCTCCTCCCCAGTGAGAATCAACCTGTCCCTAGTAACAACATTAAAAGGCATATGGAAAGAACCATATAGACTATTTTCTGGCACTTTCGTGAATAGGTCTGTTGTGATGCTATTCTTTCACTGTATCTTCATAGTAATTTCAAGAAAACTGTCATGTGTCATGAATATGCTTATTCAATCATTTCTAATATGTGGCAGTACTTGCGTCCGACCACTACTACTTGGTCATATTGTCAAACCTGAGACATGTTGGCCAGTTAAATTTATGTATAAAGCTTTGATGGAAGAAAATACCTGTCAATGGCATGTCTGATTCTAATCGAAGGGTATGCCAAACAAATATCTGTTGTGTATCCTATAGACTTGGCACAATTTGTTCTTAATTTTGGGATCTATTGATTGTTTGGACAGATTCTAATTGATCTGGCTCAAATACTAAACCAGCACATTACAAAGAAGAATAGAGTATGATTAGATTATGCATCGAGAGAGACACGGAGGGACGTGGGCCAACAACACTTTTCTGTGTTTTCTGCTAAGAAGTGCCCTGAGGGGCCCTTGTTTAGCCCATGTTTAATGCCAGTATGGTTAACCAGAATAAATGCGATATTGTCAGCGTGCTTCCTGATGATAGATTACTACTATAATAAATGCCCTTACGCTTCTCAATCAAAGTTATTGCAAAATCTGGAAGGAAAAAGGCTTTTATTCTTTTTAGAGTCGTAACATGTAAAGTTTTTACTAATAATTTTAAATAAATGGTAGCATTTTTTAATTTGTTGAACAAATTTTAAACTGTAGTTTTGGAAAAGGAACACAAGCACTTTAAACATTAAATTTTCAACTCCTACTTTTCTAGGCCCTATATAATTTTCCCATTTTCTTGTATGTATGAACATATAAAGTTTTCTTTTAAATCAAATTAAAAACTTAAATGTTTTATATTTTCCTTTTTTCTTGTATGTATGAACATATAAAGTTTTCTTGTATATATGAACATATAGTTTTCTTTGTATGTATGAACATATAAAGTTTTCTTTTAAACCAATAACCATCAACTTTTGTTTTAATGTTCAATATGTGTGTGCATCAGAATGTTAAAAAAGTTCTAAATTTTGTCTGGTGCTGTCTTAAAAGGAAGAAAAATTAATAAGGTTATTTTAGGTAGCATCCTTGTTTGTTTCCCAAGGAAGCATGCAAAAACATAATTTGAAGGGTTTAAGTTTTACCATCGTTAAACTGGCAATACCAAATTATATATTAGGTATCCTGCTTTACACAATTTTTTCTTGCCCTGTGTCCATGTTGTGTCTTTGGTTCTTAGGTTTACATAAATACTCATGCACCTTGCAACTTTGGAGAGCAAAAATGGGTAACCACATTTTTAAGCATATGATATACATAATTCCTGCTGCCACTTCCATGGATAGCTCTCTTGTAGGTGTATTTTTTAGTGTGCAACTTTGCAAGCAATTCTCAAGTTTGAAGCACTATCGTCTCTTTCTGCTAATAGGACAGTTCTTACAGTTTGTGCATTTTGGTTTTATTGTCTTCCAGGACTCACCCAAAGGACATAACAAACGTTGCCTTCCATCGTTCGTATCCTCTTTTTGCCTCATGTTCTGATGATTGCACAGCATACGTGTTTCACGGCATGGTATATTCAGATCTAAACCAAGATCCTCTCATTGTTCCTTTGGAAATTCTCCGTGGCCATACAAGCTTCAATGGCAGAGGTATGTGCTTTTAACTTGCAAATCTCTTTATAGTTAAACTGAAATTACTGGTTATAATGTGCTACATCAAGAGTAATATTGTTGAAAAATGACTGTTTTTATGTATTTTTACTCCGAAAATATACTTTTAGTTTGCCTGAGTTATTCACTAAGTTTCAGTGAAGAATGCACCCTTTACCACTGTTCATAAATTGATGGTTCAGTTATGGGTATGTTAGAAAGTTCTGCTTCCTAGCCATTGACCAAGAAAAGCAAACAGCAGGCTACTCAATGTATCGTATAGCAGTTAAAGTCGTGCAATTCAGTTCTCAGGAAACCATTTTCCTTGTTCTCATATCGTATATTAGTTGACCATTGTGGTAGAAGTCCAGTTTTTAGAGTCAAAATAATCACAACTGTCATATGCAAAATATGAAATAATAGAAGTTATGCATCATCCACATATAACAGACCCATGTAATGCGCTGTCCTCTTGGTGTATTCCGTCATTACAGGTTTTCCAAATAAATTAAAAATAAGCACATTGACCCAAAATAAGCACATCTGCCATCATTACAGGTTTTCCAAATAAATTTAAAATAAGCACATCTGCCATCGGGACTCACTAAAAGTAATTTGATACTTGCAGGAGTGTTGGATTGCAAGTTCCATCCAAGGCAGCCTTGGCTATTCACAGCTGGTGCCGATTCATTGATCAAGCTTTTCTGTCACTAAGTCGATGACCAGTGCAGGAGTGTTGGACTGCAAGTTCCATCCAAGGCAGCCTTGGCTATTCACAGCTGGTGCCTATTCATTGATCAAGCTTTTCTGTCACTAAGTCGATGACCAGTGCATGTTCCGAGGCGACTAAAGAATGATAACTTAAAGAGAGCAATATTGCTCATGTCTACTGGCGATTGCACGACAACTTAATGCTTTCTATCCAAGTGCTCAATGTTTATGGAACTATGTTAAGCAGCCTGCCTATGTCATTTGCCTTTTGTATTTTAATTTTGTTCTCATCTTTTATACGTCAGTTGTATTCAGTGATTTCAGCCTTAAATCAGGCTGATAATTGTAGCTCTTGTCGGGGGAGGGTATCCGTAAATTTTGGCAATATCAAATTAATTGCGAAATTCTGGAATTCTGTTGTCACAAAAAAACACTGAATAGTCGACTAATCATTTTTGTGGACTTTACATTATCCAAATTGTTTGTTGAAAGATACTGATGCATATGGTTCCCATAAATACTTTGTTGCATATAAGCCTTTTACTGTTGCTTTGGTTCTCTCCAAGATTAATTATTTGGACAATTGATTAGAGATCCATATCTAGAGAAGCTTGCAAACGATTGATTCTGTTTCATACTTTATTTTACTGATGCATATGCTGCCTCTTTATGCCTTGCCAAGCACATTGTAAATTGGGCAAAAACTTGCTTATTTTGAAACTAGTTACACGGATGATCCCTATTTTGAACGGACAACCTTAATTTTATATTTTCCATAGAAAGTTACAATACTAATCTTCCTTATTTTAAAAATAAAATATAAAACATAGGTATAGAGTAATTATTTTCAATGGTCCATGTAATACCCACAAAATATAATTTTGAACTCTCTTATTTTGAAACTAATTACACGGACAACCTTAGTTTTATATTTTCCATAGAAAGTTATAATACTAACCGTCAAGTAGCGAGGTTGTACTTTGGGGACGGACATATCTTGTCAGGCGCTGGAGTACAACAAGGCGATCCTCTAGGGCCGCTTCTTTTTGCTCGTGTTGTATTTACTAGTACATAAAATCAGGGACAACTGCAAGCTTCTTCTCCATGCATGGTATCTTGATGATGGGACTGTCATTGGGGATTCAGAGGAGGTAGCCAAAGCGCTTGACATCACGTGAGACCGGTCCAGAAAGGGGTCTTGAATTGAACGTCCAAAAAGCTGAGCTCTTTTGGCCTTCGTGTGACGGCAGGAAGCTTCGAGAGGGCATGTTCCCTGTGGATATTGCGAGGTCACCGTTAGGTGTGAAATTGCTTGGAGGGGCTGTTAGCAGAGATAGTGGATTCATCGAGGGGTTGGCAATGAAGAGAGCTACCAAGGCTGTTGAGTTGATGCATCTTCTCCCACAGTTGAGTGATCCTCAGAGTGATCTCCTCTTACTCTACTCTTGCATGGGTATTGCTAAACTTTTTTTTGGCCTAAGGACATGCCAACCCAGGTACAGAGGCAGCATCATGTTTCGACCGAGGGTTGCGAGGTTCGATTGAGGACATTGTGGTTTGCGGTGGCCAGTTTTTAGGAGATTTACAATGGCGTCTGGCTTCTTTACCTATTCGGGTCGGTGGCCTTGGATTGTACTCGGCAATAGAGGTTTCATTGTATGCTTTTGTGGCCTCCAGGTCCCAATCTTGGGTGTTGCGAGACAGTGGGATACGTGGTATGGACTCTGATTTCGAGACTGTCGTGGACTTCCTTCGTGTTACATTCCTGCTTTCGACCTTAGTATGTTTACTAGTAAGGACACCGTTCCCCCTAAAGCCCAACATGCTTTGGCAAACCCTTTTTTAGTAAACTTGTTCAGGATATGGAAGTCAAGTTCGATATGACCGCTAGGCAGAAAGCGATTTTTGGATGTCTACAAGCAGCACATGCTCAGGATTTTCTCTTGGCTATCCCAATTGACGGGTTAGGCCAACATATGTCACCAGCGGAGTACTCAGGTACCGCATAATAATTTCTCTGTTTCCAATGGATGAGCCATGTCCAGTGTGCCGTAAGGTGTGTTTGGACACCTTCGGGGAGCATGCAGTTTATTGTAAGGAGCTCCAGATTTCAAATACAGGCATGATCTTGTCATAGATGTTCTTTTTGATGTACTTAGCGTGCAGAAATTTCTGCAAAAAAAGAGGCACCTGTGAACTTCTTGTCTGATCCGCATGAGGAAAGTGGTTTACGGGTGGATAGGGAACAAATATGCATGTGTGGACCTAACAAGAGTCTTTCCACTAGTGGGCTTGGGAAACGAAGGCTTTACTGTGGGACAAGCTGCTCTCAAAGTGGCCTCAGGCAGTGTCCAAACACGAGAAAGCGTGTACCAACAATCAACACGTTTTCATTCCGTTCGCATTTGGTTTTCTAGTACTAGATGCTGTGGAACTTCTTAAGAGAGTCCAAAAAGTTAAGCACAGTAATATCCTCCCAACTTACCCGCTTGCCATCTTTTTCGGTATAATCTTTCTCTTAACTATCAAAATATGTTTAAAAATGAGTAAAAAAACATAGGTATAGAGTAACTATTTTCAATGGTCCATGTAATACCCATGAAATATAATGGGGACTTAAATAATGGGGGTTAATGTATATATTTCTTTATGCACGAGCACAATACAATGCATGATCTTCTCTGTAAGCAAACACAATACAATAGATAACAGAGAAGCTTTCAAAAGATTTACCAAACAGAGCCTGAAATATAATTAATTGTCGTTTTTTGGATACCGCATAGATAATGGTTTGTGAGAGGAATGCTTAAAAATTAGGTTTTAAGAGAATCAGAGTGATTTCAAGACTGATGTTTATTAACCGAGTAATTTAAGAAAATCAGATAAATGCTTCAGGTAAAAACATAACAAAATATCCCTAAAATAAAGTCATCCTTCAAAAATATGTTTCAAAACTAATGTTTAAAAAATGAGTTATTTTAAGAAAATCAGATGATGCTTCAATGGAAAACATAACAAAATATGTCCCCTCATCACATAAGGGATAGTAATTTCAATCCGTAACCACAAAAAGGAAACCCAGATTGTCACTCCATGTATCAAACATTGTTTGATATCATATAATTCCCTTGATATCATAATCAAAGAATAGAGGAAACTAATTGTAAATTGAGATACAGCATGTCATCAAAACCACACAGTTGATCAAAAGATTGAGCACACACAGAATCAACAAAATTCAAGTCAAAACATATAGCTTGAGAAATAGCAAAAATTTATAGCTGACTCATACAAAGTAGCAATCAGAGTAGCTTGCAACAAAAACACACACTAAAATTCATCATAAATTTAACCTTCCGACCATTAATGCCCTGAAATGAAAATTGTCCTAGAATTGAAATTTCAAGCAACCACTAAAGCAACCTAAAGTTATGCGCTCTCGGTCACAGGGTACTCAAACACAACATCTTTCCCGCAAAGCCTGCGGTAGACTCCTGCAAAAGTCTCCAGCTTATATTCAGTGTTGTTGCGCTCCTTCGGGTCCAAGAAAATCTGTAAATTCACAAGGTTGTTAAGTTTGGGTAAAGTAGCATGTGTTCTCTGCATATGATCAACTACTCGAACTGCGGTCTTTTGATATCATGTTTAATGATAACAAGCAGTGCAGTCTTCAATTTCTTTAGCTACTTGAGACTAATGTTCAACACTGCACTAGGTACCTACTTTACTAGGTCAAAACTTCAAAACATTTGTTTACAATTCACGGATATGAATTAAAAATTAGACAATTAGTTCTATAGATTCAATACACTTGAATGCTTTCTTATTTGTTTAATCAGCTTGATAGTGTCGTATTCAATTTCTTTAGATATCACTTGTGTTCAACACTGCACTAGGTACTTACTTTACTAAGGTCTCTAATACATGGTCAAATGAATAAGAATTAAACAAATGGTTCTAGATTCAAAACACTTGAATGCACTAGTTTTTTAATCAGCTTGATAGTAGTATGATAAAAAGCATTATAAATTTGATTTTATCATACTACGTGCGAACTGCGGTCTTTTGATATCATGTTTAATGATAACAAGCAGTGCAGTCTTCAATTTCTTTAGCTACTTGAGACTAATGTTCAACACTGCACTAGGTATCTATCTACTTTACTAGGTCAAAACTTCAAAACATTTGTTTACAATTCACGGATATGAATAAAAATTAGACAATTAGTTCTAGATTCAATACACTTGATTCTTGAATGCTTTCTTATTTGTTTAATCAGCTTGATAGTGTCGTATTCAATTTCTTTAGATATCACTTGTGTTCAACACTGCAATAGGTACTTACTTTACTAAGGTCTCTAATACATGGTCAAATGAATAAGAATTAAACAAATGGTTCTAGATTCGAAACACTTGAATGCACTAGTTTTTTAATCAGCTTGATAGTAGTATGATAAAAAGCATTATAAATTTGATTTTATCATACTACGTGAATGCTTTCTTATTTGTTTAATCAGCTTGATAGTAGTGCCGTCCTCAATTTCTTTAGATATTTGATGCTTGTGTTTAACACTGCACTATGTACTTACTTTACTAAGTCAAAACTTAAATACAATCGTCTCCAATACATCGTCAAATGAATAAAAAATTAGACAAATGGTTCTAGATTAAATACACTTGAATGCAGTAGTTTTTTAATCAGCTTGATAGTAGTATGATAAAAAGCATTCCAAATATGATTTTGTTTTGATTTAGGTGGAAGTACTTTTAGAGCGATAACCATAGGTTGAAGTAATTATTTATTTGTACAGAGATGAATAATGAACTAGGAACATACTAACTACATATGTACGACTGACAATTGTATAGCAGTAGTAAGACATTTAAAGCTTGCTGCGTGAAGCCTAAGACTGATAAGTTCTGCAAGTGAGGAAAGAAAAAGGAGTGAAAATATTATGTAGAAACAAGTCGAGTTTCATGATCCTGGTATTTCATTTTCTTTCCCTTGTCTAAATGTTGTTCAATAGTGTAAAGGTGAGAATTAATTGTATAAAATATAACCATTTGGTTCTTAAGATGGTCAACTCACCTTCATGATCTTGGTGCCGTCCAAACGATATCTTACACGCTTTCCTACAATCTCTGCAGGGTAAACAACATCTTCCAAAATGGCTTCATGAACAGCAGTTAGTGTGCGGTTGCGAGGACGGACTGCAGCTGAACCTTTCTTTGGAGGCCTCAAAATCCTTCGGGTAGCAATCAAGATAACATCCTATAGATGATTGAGTAGCATATAATAAGAAACCAATTTTATAAAGAAAAAAATCATCATCAACTTTTTACCCCTATTAAATAGATTAATTGAAAGAATAGTAGCAACCACAAAACTAATTGAAAGAATAGCAACAGCCACAGAACTAATTGGAAGAATGGCAACAGCCCAACACTTGAGAAGGAAGAAAAATTGCAGAAAAGGTTTGTAGCTGCCAATCTGAGTGAGCCATTCTTGGATGGCTTAGAGCACCATAACGGGTTGTCCACTCTTGTTCTCGCAAATCATGCTCAAGCTTTATGTAAATCTCATTTATTAAACAAAATGATAACAATATTCCCTAAGCTTGAGCCAGTCAAGCACGTTACAATACAAAATGATATCAATATGTGTGTGTGTTCTAATTTAAGTTATATAGATAACTAGCTAAATTTCCTCCGTAGAGTATTAAGAATTGTCAATTAATCTTGTTAAGACTCGAGCAATAATCATGTCAGACTTCTAAGCATGAGTACAATTTTTATAAACTCCAAGGATGAGAATACAATCAATTTATTAAACATGCTACATTAAGCTCAAGCTCGCATACCATACTATTTGGTCAAGAAAGCAGGCTCAAGCTTAAGCTCATCTACAATCAATATTTGACAAGACAGGCGGAAGCCGTGCGACTCAACAATCCTAATATAGGCTGATTCCGTCTAAACTCTTACAACACCCTTAAGATACACAATAATTTTTTTAAGTTTACAATCTTCAAAAGATATCCTCTGCTAACTCGCAGATATCTCAGCATGGTAATCTTTTCCACAAAAGAGACATTAAATTGACACCTAAGTGAACCAAATACCATTGACCAATATAAAAAAAAATACTTCTACAATCTCCCGCTTGATAAAGAAATTGAAACTATCAGCACCAATCAGTATATAGACCTAAACAAAGAGACACATTTGGTCCCAAATAAATGTGTTTTCAAAACGGAAAGTGAAGACCTGAAAAGAGACAGGTCAAGAGTATCTTCAACTCTACATGCTCCTATCATCCTATGGAATAACTATTCAATGAACTTTAATTTGGAATAGCTGATCAATGAGCTCTACATGTCTTCTATAGAATAACTATTCAACAAGCTTCATCTAGGGCGGTGAAAGCTGGTTCTCTTGTCCATATTTGGTTAAGATCTTTTATAGTACCCTAAACAAGCAATAATATCGACTATAAGCAAAAAAAAAAGTCAAAACCCTCTAATTAAATTCTACAACCTTACATATAACAGAATGTCCCAAGTACATTTTATATAGGAGCTACTACATAAAAACAAGAGCATAAAAAGGATAAAGGTAGAGTTGTGGTATACCCATGTTCAACAAATAAAAAAACTGTCTACAAGTATTTGAGACTCTTTGCAAACAAAAAATTTAGACACAAAAGGATAAGAACAATGCATTTACCCAACTCTCACCTTTCCGCTGAACTTCTTCTCCAATTCCCTCACAAGCCTCACATGGATCTTTCTGAAACCCTTCCTTAGCCTGAAGGGCACATGAACGATAACCGCTTTCTTGTTGCCAGCGACATCAATTTGGCTACAACCACAAACCAGGCACAATCATCTCACTATTACATCAACGCAAAAAAAAAAAAAAAAAGAGAAACTTCATAAACTAACATTGCAGAGTTAATGTAGAGATCTTTAAGATCACTCTTCAGCTCCTGGTTAGTGTTCTCCAAATCAAAGAAGGCCTGCAACAAACCGACCAAGAGTGAGAACATAAAAATAGATTGTATCCTGAGACTACCAGGAGTAAGGGTGACAACTAAAACTAACCTGAGCAACACTATCCTCAAACTCGGTGGGCTCAAGGCCCTTCTCCTTCTGGATCTTCCTACTCGCAGTAAACATGTTGGTCGGTCTTACCTGCTACTCCTGTATATTGAGAGAGAGAGACAAAATTAAAACCATACTATACAAATAAACTTACCAACAGTTATAAGAGTTGGAATTGCAGTTCAAAAATTGAAGTAAATTATTTTAAATGGGCAGCCTCCTCATTTAGCTTTTATGGGCACGCAGACACGCAGGAAACACGGACACCGCAGAAAGAAGTTTGGTAACTATGTCCGCCGTCTCGACCGTCCAAAAAACCCTAGGGCATGGTCTGTAAAACATAGCTAACCACCCAGTAGATATTTTTTTATCTAATAGAATCAAATTCTAAATTAATTCATCTTAAATCCCAAGTAACCCATCAAAATACTGTATTTTTCAGGGCATTTGTTAAGAAGCACGGCCACCCAAAAGTTGGTTCTAGATACGCATAGGTGCACAAAAATATACACTCAAAGAAACCCTAGGAAACACCGCATCAGCGTCACGGTGTTCGTATTGTGTAAGTCGAATCCAACTTGACACATACAATGATACAATCCAAAACACGCTATGACGCAAAAATATAATCTCATATTCGTGCTCATGAACACAGACCTCAACACTAGGAATCGATCAACCAAATCAAAACATTGGAGTAACATTCACATATAAAAGACCCAAAAAAAAAAATTCACTTTTATGGTTCTTCGATAGGAACCGGATTTCCCAACAGAAGGTTGGAATTTCGATTCCCAAAAAAGTTAAAACCCTAGAAAAATAAATGATGTCTTCCGCTTACATAACAGAGACGCTTAATACTTCATAGAAAAAAGTCTTTTTTTTTTCCCTTGATCAACAAATTCCTCAACTATGCGGCAACTATCACCACTCCCGACCTACTTGTTGCATCCATCAGTAATTCAATCGATTCCAACATCAATTTCGAACGAAGAATACGAGAGCTTGAGAATACGAATCAATCTCCCAAAGATTAGATCTTTATACCAAAGATCAAACTAACCAAACGAAAACACTAGCCCTCGAAATTGGGGAGGAGGAAGAGGAGGAAGATACCTTTGCGATAGGAGATTTAGGTCACAGCGCGCCGCTAGGGTTTTTCTAAGAGGAGGATGGCGCTGAATTTATAGGATGGTGAAGTTAGGAGCTGGGAGGGGCTTATTTACGGAACTACCCTTTTCAACGAGAGCGTTCGATCGGGGGGCTTGTGCTGAATATGGACGGTAGGGATTTAGTTCAATTGAGATGGGTCTTGTGAATAAAGCCCAACAAGCTTTCATGGTTGTTAGGCAATCTTGGGTGCTTATTTTTTCTTTTTCCCTTCTCTTAAAATCTTTCATGGGCTACTTTAAGGCCTCGTTTGGTTCACGGAAAGGAAATCAATTCCCATGTATTTTCCATGGGGATGGGAAAGTAGAATTCCTATCAAATTTCCTTTCCTATGTTTGGTTGGTGTAGGAAAGGAAAGAAAAAATATATCATTGTTCCAACAATATCCAATGCCAACATAATTATAATGAAGAGTTAATTGGTAAAATAGGTAATAAAGCAAGGCTACTTTTGTCATAATGTTTGTAATTAATGTTGGGAAAGGAGGAGGGAAAATGAATCCCATGGGTCATGAGAGGAACCATTTTCCCTCCTATTTTTCCCCATGTTAGGAAAGTGTTTCCCAAATTTGTGGTTACCAAACAAAGGAAAGGAACAAGTTTCCTTTCCGGATTCCTTGAATCCGTGAACCAAACGAGGCCTAAGGCCCGAGCCATAAACTATATTGGGTGTTTTTTTTTCCCTTACCTTAAAGAACTTTCATGGGCTACTTTTAGGTTTAGCCATAATTGGCTACAAATTTAGTGTTTAACAACATGCTCTCTGTTTGGTTGATGATCTTGGGAGAGTGGTTGTATAATATCTATATATTTAAGTAACGTGACACCTAGGGGCATAATAGCCAGCTGGGCCGAGAAACTGCACATATATATATATATATATATATATATATATATATATATATATATAAACACGAAACGGCTCAAAAATAAGTTGTCTTTATCATCAATTTAATTAAATAAATTACGAAAAATTATATTTTAAACTTTCTCTTTCTTTTTGCATAACTAAATAGTTTTTCTGTATTTTTCTTCCACATAACAGAATATTTCCTCTTTTATTCACGTATATCCATAACAAATTATAATTATACTTAAATTAAATTTCTATAAATCTCAATTAAAAATATATATATAACAAATCTTAATTTAAATTATATTTTGATAATATTATTAAAAAGAATTTTTATTTTACGTGTTGCACGTGCTTTTATTGGTGTGGGGGAGGGGGAGGGGGAGGGGGAGGGGGAGAAATGGTAATGTGTCTAACACCCTACACTTCAATCGACCTCCTGACCATGCAGCATGCCTCACCACTACCACTAGGCTAAGGGCCATTTCTCTCTCTCTCTCTCTCTCTCTCTCTCTCTCTCTCTCTCTCTCTCTCTCTATATATATATATATATATATATATATATATATATATATATAGGGGTTTTAAAACGGTGCAAGGTTGAGCCGTCTAAACGTGTGTATTTCATCAACCATTTCGTTTAAAAATAATAATAAATAAGTCTCATAATCATAATTATTTTCTCACGTAGTTTAAAATAAAAATTAAAACCTAAAATCCTCCTACTGCATAAATATGTCTAAATACTGATATATTTAGAATTTTAATTATATCTAAACTAACTACATGATATTATCTAACTAAACACATATCCAAAACTTTTAAAATATATTTATAATAAATCATAACTAAAATATATTAAAATTATATTTAAAATATTCTAACATAATTAAATTTTAATATTTCAATCATATTGTAGATTTTTTCTAATGTGCAACGCACGTGAAAGTAACAAGTATATATAAGAGGATTTTAAAACGGCTGAAGATTGAGCCATGTAAGCGGTATGTATACCATCAACCATTTTATTTTAAAAAAATACAGAAGATTATAATTCTAAACCTTCTATCTTTTTCTTCCCCATAACCACATACCCTATTTATTTGTCCATAATCGAATTCTCTATCTTTTGTTCACATATATCCATAACAAATTATAAATAAATTTAAATTAAATTTATAATCTTAATTAAAATGTAAATATATATAACATAATTTAAATTATATTTTGATAAAACTATAAAATAAATTATTTTACGTGCAATGTATGTGATTTTACTATTATATATACATATCTCTACTAATATAAAGAGGCTTCAAAACGGCTCAAAAGTGAGCCGTCTAATCCGTATGAATATTATGGACCATTTTATTAAAAAGAAAAATATATAAAATTAACTTTTTTTATCTTCTGTGTGGATAACCGAACCCTCTCTCATAACATAAAAATTTAAAACCACCCGATATTAGAATATATTTAAAATTAAAATTATGTTTAAACTAACAACATAATATTATCTAATTAAACATATATCCGTAATATAAAAAATAATAATAAATTATATTCAAATATATTCAAATTATATTTAAAATATTCTAATATAATTTTAATTTTTATATACTATGATGATCTTGGCATCAACCACTTGATTAAGTTTACAGAGTAATAATAATTGAAGAGAGAGAAAAATCCACCACAAGTCTAGTGTGATGAGTTTATGCATTGTAATTATCTAAACAAAGATCCCTCAGGAATATCCCTTAGGGCATGCTTGACAATTGTAGGAGCAGCTGTTATGTTATGGGATATTTTTAGAATATCAGTTATGAATGATTACGAGGGGTCCGATTTTTTATGGTTTTAAGTAGCAACTTTTAAACCAGTTCAATCTGTCACGCCCCGCTCCTGTAGGAGCGATCGTCCTCGCGATGTCGCACGAGCCTAAATTGCGCTCGTACAAGGCGGATTCCATAACGGCCGATTACAGCGGCTGCGACGGAGTCGTTGCACAGAAGTCCCAAGCAGAGACATTGAATATGCCAGCGAAAATTTAGAACAAAATACAAGTCATTCAAAAGATACATTTTATTGATATTGAAACAAGGATTACAAAGGGGCACAAGGCCAAGATTACAAGTCACTCAAGCTCACTCTTCTCACATAACAAGTCACTCAGCTCTCTCTCATCTCTCAATACAAGTCTTGAGCCAGCGGATACTTCGGAAGGCGACGTCCATACATTATGTCCCGTATAAGTCTTGACTCCACGCGGCCGCACGCCTCGAATCGCCAAGGAACTCCGTGCCCCGACGCATCCAAGCGAGCTCCGCGCCACGAGCTTATACATGTGTCTGCACATAAAAACTATGTGGGTGCCAGTACTCAACTGTACTGGTGGAGTGAGCTCCTCGCCCACCCATACAAAACCGGCACGTTCATTTACTTTGTGCAACATAACCCTTTTGATTGTCTTTCTACTCTTGCCTTAGGATTATTTTAGGACCGACACCTTGGCCTATTTTGTGTCTCTAGACCATCCCGTGCTTGCACCAACAACGTTAACCTATCAAGTCGTGCTTGCCTTTCGTCTCATAATCAGAGATGCGACTACACGATAGACTTCATTCCCATGTGACCGTGCTACAAACCCATATTGAGGCCGTGTCTCGCAATTCAGTGAGACTTAATGTCACTTCCCGTTCCCAGAATACGTATTTATTTAATAGTTACCATGTATTATTCTGTATTTAAATTTCTGTAAATTTATGTTAGTTAATTAATCTGCTCTTTAAATTTTCATGTTAATTTATTTCCTGCAATTTTATTTCTGCACTTTATTTCCTGCTTTTATTCCTGCATTTATTTTCTGCTTTTACCTCTTTGCTTTGCTTGCGGGTTGGCCTTGGATGAACCCATTGGACCCGGCCCAATACTCCCACCTACCACCACCCTTTCATTTAAAGCCCAAAACCATTTCTCTCTCTTCATTACTTCTTTCCATTTCACTTCTTCTTCCTCATAACTCTCCCACCAACCTAGAAGAGATAGGCAAGTGCCAACTTGCTTGATGATGGATCCCCATTATTATTGTTCCATCATCTTTCTCATTTGATTCTAAGTCTCTTTAGTACTTAGCATTTTCAATTTCCATGGCTTATTTGTTGTAGATCTAAGTTTGATACATTTTCGGATTTCTTAGGTTTTGATCTAGTAAACCTTGTTATCTTCAAGTTTCGATGGTTTCATGTTGTAGAGAATTTCGTTCTACCCAATTTTGACCTATGGAAGTCCATATTTGGACTTGGGATGAAGGATTTATGGAGCTTGGAAGCAATGGCTTCCATGGTTCTGTTCTCAAAAAATTTGGAGAAGAAGAACAGTCCCAGCCGCATCAAATCTTCACTCCTCAAGCGCATGAAAATCTTTATTCCCACAGCGCATCAAATCAATCACTTCCCACAGCCAAGGCGCATGATCTATTTATTTTCCAATCACTTCCCACAGCCAAGGCGCATGAATCTATTTATTTCCCAATCACTTCCCACAGCCAAGGCACATGAATCTATTTATTTCCCAATCACTTCCCACAGCCAAGGCGCATAATCTATTTATTTTCCAATCACTTCCCACAGCCAAGGCGCATGAATCTATTTATTTCTCAATCACTTCCCACAGCCAAGGCGCATGAATCTATTTATTTCCCAATCACTTCCCACAGCCAAGGCGCATGATCTATTTATTTTCCAATCACTTCCCACAGCCAAGGCGTATGAATCTATTTATTTCCCAATCGCTTCCCACAGCCAAGGCGCATGAGTTATTTATTTCCCAATCGCTTCCCACAGCCAAGGTGCATGAATCTATTTATTTCCCAATCACTTCCCACAGCCAAGGCGCATGGATTATTTATTTCTCAATCTTATTCCACAGCGCATGATATTTATTTCCCATAGCCGCATTCCTCAGGCGCATGAGATTATTTGTTTCCCAATCTCATTCCTCAGGCGCATGGATTATTTATTTCTCAATCTTATTCCACAGCGCATGATATTTATTTTCCACAGCCGCATTCCTCAGGCGCATGAGATTATTTGTTTCCCAATCTCATTCCTCAGGCGCATGGATTATTTATTTCTCAATCTTATTCCACAGCGCATGATATTTATTTCCCACAGCCGCATTCCTCAGGCGCATGGATTATTTATTTTCACAGCGCATGAGTTTAATTATTTCCCAATCATTTCCCTCAGGCGCATGATATTATTTATTTCCCAACCTTTCCCACAGCGCATGAGATTCTTTATTTCCCAAACATTCTCCACAGTGCATGAGATTTATTTATTCCCCAATCATTCCCCACAGTGCATGAGATTTATTTATTCCCCAATCATTTCCCACAGCGCATGAGATTCTTTATTTTCCAAACATTATTTATTTTCCAATGTTTATTTTCCGAATTTGGCATTAATTAACATTGATTGTTATCTTGATTAATTATTGATCATGCGTTCCTAGATGGAACTAAGAGACTGGCTAGTCGTCTTATTGAAATGAATGAATGAGACACGTTCATATTAAGTATGAACTACTATAATCGATTGGCCGATCCCGAATATTGACATACAGGCACACATGCAGGCTTCAATTTATTTATTTATTTATTTTACTATAAAAGAAGCATGTGTGTTTTATGGTCAAGGCATGATTGTTCCGTGGTTAGTTTGGATTGTTGCATTACGCTATGTAAGACCTACAACCTAACCGCACGGGCATCGTTGTAGAGTTGTGCATATCGTACCCTGTACGAAAGTACTCATTCCGAATGACCATGATCCACGGCATGGGATTTCACTCAACGTAGAGACTATTAAGTTAAATAAAAATAATGATTGCATGGAGAGAATGGATTTCCGAGTTCTTACATGGCAGCCCTCTTTGGGACTATTAGTGCCCAACAGGCCGGCTGGTTCCCACAGATACTGCAAACCTGTCACACGGACATGGAACGGTATCTGGTTATACTATTTATTGTATATTGTATATTGATGACGGGCGTCCTGCTGGGACTCGTCTAATTCATGATTGGCGCAATTGATTGATTGGATCGACTAGCCTTGCTTGTCCATAGTAAGAACTGAGAAATCTTTATTGCATAATTCCAGGATAACTTGGGACTCACAGTAGTAAGCCGTAGGAGTTGGATGGCCGTTTAAGTTGATTTGTTTGTGTACTGTACCTACTCTGTTACCTAACTGAAATGATCAGAACATCAGGACATGACGGGCCAACTTCTGTCCTTGTTTGGTTGGGAGGTTGGTTCGAAGTGTCGTGATGTTATGTGAATCCCAGTAGCAAGCAGAGCTCTATTATTATATTCTCTTAATTACTGGTTTAATGTCTCATATCGTGCTTCCTTGCGGTACTTGCTATTAGAGGTCTAACCTCTCTGGTTTTGCATGGCCAGATTTAGAGCCGGTTCCCGAGGACTCAACTTACTTCTACCTCCAAGATGGTCAACACTAGAGGGATGATCGCAGGAGGACTCGAGTGGGTTTCTTACTTCCCCGCTCGTTTTGTTATTTACCTTATACTTTGCCGTTTGGCACCGACATGTTAGTCGGATCGTCTTGTACTTACTTTTACATAATTGTAACTAAAGTCAGACTGCAGCTGATAACAATTGTGTATATTTTGCTACATCAGATCTGGCTATGTTTTGTAAAGCCAGATATCAAGAACATTTTGACAGAGCGTTTGGGACGCCTTACTGCTTTATCTTACATGTTCTCTATTACTGTTTCTTGTTCGAATGATTGAGACAATAGATGTGAAGTGACCATAGTGAGACCTTTATGTAGTATGCACCCCCCTCGTCTGGTTAGACAGCATTGATCGTATTATACGGTATTCATCTACCCGTAATACGTAGCTGGCTGAGTCATTCCCCCGCTCTCCAGTATTCTGGTTCTGGGGCGTGACAAGGTTTTAGTGGTGGCCCATGCAGGTCTGATTTCAGACTTGTAGGGTGTTTTAATTTATAGGATGTCTCAATCACACATGTTTTCCCTTGATCTCCTAATTCGTATTCTCGATTCTAGCTTGACATTCCGGTATCCTTTGATTTCATTGATCTTCCCTGTCCGACCGTTTGATTATTCTCTTGTCCCTTTTCTTAGGGGCACCTCGTCCGTATCTGTCAGGATTGGGCAACAACAACATGGGCAACCTGACCAGGTTGGTCAGCAACAAGAGCCAGTACAACCTCAAGAGGCTATTCAAGAAGAGGTGATAGTGGAACCAGCAGTTGGACCGCAGTATCCGGAGGTTCCAACACCACCAATAGTTCCACCTACCCCAGTGGAAGTGGACACACCAGCCCTTCTGGAGATCATGAGAGGGATGATGGCTACTCAGCAACATCAGATGTTAGCCCAGCAGCGCATGCACGCTCAGTTACAAGAGCAGAATGTACTACTTAACCAAGGATTGCAGACAGCTTTGGAAAGAGGGACAAGGCCAGATTCAGGAGCATCAGCCAGGTTTTGCAAGTACAACCCCCGTCGTTTCGAGGGCACGGAGGATGCCATCTCAGCAGATGCATGGCTTAAGGATATTGAGGCTATTCTGACAGCAGCTAAGGTGCCAGCAGAAGAACGTGTGGATCTAGTGAAGCTGTTACTTCAAGATCTCGCACGTGATTGGTTGGAATCAGAGGAGGTGGGCATCAGACGTCCTGTGGCTTGGGACGATTTTACAGCAAGATTCAAGATGAAGTACTATGGAGTTGTGGCACAATTTGAGCTACAACAGAAGTTTATCAATCTTAGACAGGCTGGCAAGACTGTAGATGCTTATGCAGCAGAGTTCTGCAGATTGAGTAGGTTCGCCCCAGAGATGGTAGCAACAGAGAGCCAGAGGGCTATGAGGTTCCAGCAAGGGTTTCATCTTGAACTTTTACAATTGATAGAGGGGCACAATTACCAAACTTTTGATGAAGTATTGACGGCAACTCGAAGGCATGAGATAACCATTCAGAGGCTTGCGGCAAGGACTGGGGGTCAGAAGAGATCCCACAGTCAGATTGAAGGAGGAGGGGGAGCAGCACCCCGAACAACAACACCATCCACTGGCATTCGTATCCACGATGTGGCGATACGAGGACCAGTACCACCAAGGCAGCAGCAACAACAGCAGAGGAAGAACCAGCAACCCCCAGCGGGCTGCACTTATTGCGGGAAGATAGGGCACACTAGAGATGTGTGTCGGACATTGAACGGGCAGTGTCTGATATGTGGAAATCCAGATCATCGGGTTACCACATGTCCTATGAATTCGAGGTCAGGAGGACCAGTACAACAGTTTCCTGCTCTGCCAGCACCAGGGGCAGGACAGTATCGAGGACCAGCGGTAGCAGTGAGACCGTTGGCCCAGCGTCCGTTCATGACGCAGGCTCAGATGTTTCGGCAGCAGGGACCGCCGATGCAGCAACATCAGCATAGACCACCCCAGCATCACCAAGGCAGGGGCCAGCGGCAGCACCAGGCTAGGCCGCAGCATGGGAACCAGCAAGGAGGTCGAGGGCAGGCATTCACTCTGTCTTTGGAAGAGGCATTGGCATCGGGAGATGTTGTGGCAGGTAACATTCTCTTCGCCTCTTATCCCGCAGTAGCATTGTTTGATTCGGGAGCATCACACTCATTTATATCTGCACAATTTGTAACACGGCTAGGAATAGAGTTCGAGGCATTGCCGGGGAGGTTAAATATACTCACTGGTAATGGGCTCGTAGGAGTTAGTAGAGTTATTCTAGCATGTAGCGTTGTAGTTTGCGGGCATTCCTTACCCGCCCGGTTGATAGAATTTCCTGTTGGAAATTTCGACGTTATCTTAGGCATGGACTGGCTGAAAGACAGTCATACGACAATAGATTGTCGTAGAGGGAGTGTATCTTTTGATATTCCAGGCATGAAGCGATTCACCTTAGTCAGATCAGTAGCAACTCAACAAGAGCAGGGAGTAGTGACGGCAATGGAAGAAGTTCAAGTCCCGAAGGTAGTTGAAGAGTTTTTAGACGTATTTCCTGAAGAGCTTCCAGGTCTACCACCGGTTAGAGATATTGAGTTCAGTATAGAATTGGCACCTGGAACTAAACCGATATCAGATCGGGTTTACAGAATGGCGGATTCAGAGCAGGCCAAGGTATATCGGCACATAGAGGAACTGAAGGAGAAGAAGTTCATCCAAGCTAGCGTGTCACCATGGGCAGCACCAGTGGTACTTGTAGGAAAGAAGGATGGGTCATCCAGATTATGCATCGATTATAGGAAGCTTAACGCGGCAACAGTGAAGAACAAGTACCCATTACCCAGGATCGATGACTTGTTTGATCAGTTGAGCAAAGCTAGAGTTTTCTCCAAGATAGATCTTCGTTCAGGGTATCATCAAGTGAGGGTTCGGAAGGAGGACATTCCCAAGACAGCATTCAGGTCGAAGTATGGGCATTATGAATTCTTAGTAATACCGTTTGGTTTGACCAATGCTCCAGCAATCTTTATGGATTTGATGAATCGCATCTTTATGCCGTACTTGGATCAGTTTGTCGTGGTATTTCTCGACGACATTCTTGTATACTCAGCTAGTGAAGAGGAGCATGAAGACCACCTCAGGAAAGTGTTGCAGGTTCTGAGAAAGAACCAGTTGTATGCCAAGCTCAGCAAGTGTGAGTTTTGGTCGGATCATATTTCATTTTTGGGTCACATCATATCAGGAGCTGGAGTAGCAGTGGATCCCAAGAAGGTAGAAGCAGTGGAAAGTTGGCCAGTACCCAAGACCGTAGCAGATGTGCGGAGTTTCTTAGGATTGGCAGGATATTACAGAAGATTTGTATCAGACTTTGCGAGACTTTCAGCACCCATGACTCGCTTGACACGGAAGGACGTGCCATTCGTCTGGTCGGCAGAATGCCAGGCATCATTTAAGAATCTGAAGCAGAAGTTAATATCAGCGCCCATTCTTACATTGCCAGTTGGACCCGGAGGATTTACAGTATATTGTGATGCGTCAGGTAAAGGACTTGGATGTGTCCTCATGCAGCATGGGAAGGTGATAGCGTATGCATCTAGGCAGCTTCGAGACCACGAGAAGAATTACCCAACTCATGATTTGGAGTTGGCGGCAGTAGTATTCGCTTTGAAGCTATGGAGGCATTACTTATATGGTGACCGAGTGGAGATGTACACGGACCACAAAAGTCTGAAGTACATCTTTACTTAGAAGGAGCTAAACATGAGACAGAGAAGATGGTTGGAGTTGATCAAGGATTACGACGTGGAGCTTCAGTATCATCCAGGCAAGGCTAATGTGGTAGCAGATGCTCTCAGCAGGAGAGGCGGCGCATTTATGTTAACAACACAGAGGCACATTTTAGAAGACCTTCAGGAGATGGGCATCGAGGTTATACTTCCTAGTGATGTAGGAGTTCTGGCGAGTCTACAAGTTCAATCCGACTTAGTAGACAGGATCAAGGCAGCTCAGGCACAGGACCCAAGGATTCAGAAGCTTAGGGCAGAATGTGAGTCAGGACTCAGGAAGGAGATGAGAATTCATGAAGATGGTACACTTAGGTTTGGGTCACGTCTATGTGTGCCTAGTGGAGATATCAGACAGGAGGTTATGGCAGAAGCTCACAGTTCTCAGTACTCTGTACACCCTGGAGGGACCAAGATGTACCAAGATATCAAGCAGCACTTCTGGTGGAACGGAATAAAGAGGGAGATAGGTAGATTCGTTTCCCGTTGCTTGGTATGTCAGCAAGTGAAGGCAGAGCAGCAGAGGCCAGCTGGGTTATTGCAACCGCTTCCTATCCCGGAATGGAAGTGGGAGCATATTACAATGGACTTTGTGACCGGTTTATCGAGATCCCCAAGTGGTAAGGATGCTATTTGGGTAATCGTAGATCGGCTTACGAAGGTGGCACATTTTCTTCCTTTTAGAGTAGGTCAATCTACGGAGAAGTTGGCAGAATTATATATGCAGCAGATAGTCAGACAGCATGGGGTCCCAGTCAGTATTGTGTCAGACAGAGATACCCGTTTTACATCATATTTTTGGAAGAGCTTACATCATAGCTTGGGTACCAAGTTAAGATTTAGCACGGCTTACCATCCACAGACGGATGGGCAATCAGAAAGAACAATTCAGACTTTAGAAGACATGTTGCGAGCTTGCACCCTAGATTTTGGAGGATCTTGGGAGAGCCACCTACACTTGGTCGAGTTCTCATATAACAACAGTTATCAAGCCAGTATCCAGATGGCGCCATTTGAAGCACTATATGGTAAGAAGTGTAGGTCGCCACTAGCATGGGACGATATCGGGGAGAGAAAGATGTTAGGCCCGGAGATGATTGTTCAGACAGTGGAAGTGATTAAAGGAATTAGAGAGCGACTTCGAGTTGCACAGGATCGGCATCGTCATTGGGCAGACCAGTATCGTAGGCCGTTAGAGTTTTCTGTTGGGGACCACGTATTCTTGCGGATCTCACCTACCCGTAGGGTCATTAGATTTGGCATTCGCGGGAAGTTGAGTCCTCGATACGTGGGCCCGTTTGTTATTCTTGATCGGGTAGGCGATGTTGCTTATCGTTTATCCCTTCCACCTTCGTTACGAGAGGTGCATGATGTGTTTCATGTATCTCAATTGCGAAGGTATGTATCAGACCCAAGCCATGTCCTTGATCATTCTGAGCTGGTTGTTGGTACCAACCTGTCTTACGAGGAACAGCCTGTGTCTATTTTGGACCGAAGAGAGAAGGTACTCAAGAACCGAACAATTAACCTTGTCCGGGTTGCTTGGGATCATCACTCTTTAGGAGAGTCAACGTGGGAACGTGAGGATGATATCCGATCACGGTATCCGCACCTGTTTGACTCACAAGGTATATCTCTTTCTGTATACCTTGATTGTCTTAACTCCTCATGCTGCCACCTTACAAGTAGAATTGCTTGGTATCGTAGAATGTTCAACATAGATATGTTACATACTATTGACATTGTAGAATGATTGCTTACTTAAATTGTTTATACTTAGATTAGTTTAGCTTCGATATTTCTATCATGTTTGGATCTGAAATTCCGAGGACGGAATTTTTCTAAGGAGGGTAGAGATGTCACTTCCCGTTCCCAGAATACGTATTTATTTAATAGTTACCATGTATTATTCTGTATTTAAATTTTTGTAAATTTATGTTAGTTAATTAATCTGCTCTTTAAATTTTCATGTTAATTTATTTTCTGCAATTTTATTTCTGCACTTTATTTCCTGCTTTTATTCCTGCATTTATTTTCTGCTTTTACCTCTTTGCTTTGCTTGCGGGTTGGCCTTGGATGAACCCATTGGACCCGGCCCAATACTCCCACCTACCACCACCCTTTCATTTAAAGCCCAAAACCATTTCTCTCTCTTCATTACTTCTTTCCATTTCACTTCTTCTTCCTCATAACTCTCCCACCAACCTAGAAGAGATAGGCAAGTGCCAACTTGCTTGATGATGGATCCCCATTATTATTGTTCCATCATCTTCCTCATTTGATTCTAAGTCTCTTTAGTACTTAGCATTTTCAATTTCCATGGCTTATTTGTTGTAGATCTAAGTTTGATACATTTTCAGATTTCTTAGGTTTTGATCTAGTAAACCTTGTTATCTTCAAGTTTCGATGGTTCCATGTTGTAGAGAATTTCGTTCTACCCAATTTTGACCTATGGAAGTCCATATTTGGGCTTGGGATGAAGGATTTATGGAGCTTGGAAGCAATGGCTTCCATTGCTTCCATGGTTCTGTTCTCAGAAAATTTGGAGAAGAAGAACAGTCCCAGCCGCATCAAATCTTTACTCCTCAAGCGCATGGAAATCTTTATTCCCACAGCGCATCAAATCAATCACTTTCCACAGCCAAGGCGCATGATCTATTTATTTTCCAATCACTTCCCACAGCCAAGGCGCATGAATCTATTTATTTCCCAATCACTTCCTACAGCCAAGGCGCATGATCTATTTATTTTCCAATCACTTCCCACAGCCAAGGTGCATGAATCTATTTATTTCCCAATCACTTTCCACAGCCAAGGCGCATGAATCTATTTATTTCCCAATCACTTCCCACAGCCAAGGCGCATGATCTATTTATTTTCCAATCACTTCCCACAGCCAAGGCGCATGAATCTATTTATTTCCCAATCACTTCCCACAGCCAAGGCGCATGAATCTATTTATTTCCCAATCACTTCCCACAGCCAAGGCGCATGATCTATTTATTTTCCAATCACTTCCCACAGCCAAGGCGCATGAATCTATTTATTTCCCAATCGCTTCCCACAGCCAAGGCGCATGAGTTATTTATTTCCCAATCGCTTCCCACAGCCAAGGCGCATGAATCTATTTATTTCCCAATCACTTCCCACAGCCAAGGCGCATGGATTATTTATTTCTCAATCTTATTCTACAGCGCATGATATTTATTTCCCATAGCCGCATTCCTCAGGCGCATGAGATTATTTGTTTCCCAATCTCATTCCTCAGGCGCATGGATTATTTATTTCTCAATCTTATTCCACAGCGCATGATATTTATTTTCCACAGCCGCATTCCTCAGGCGCATGAGATTATTTGTTTCCCAATCTCATTCCTCAGGCGCATGGATTATTTATTTCTCAATCTTATTCCACAGCGCATGATATTTATTTTCTACAGCCGCATTCCTCAGGCGCATGGATTATTTATTTTCACAGCGCATGAGTTTAATTATTTTCCAATCATTTCCCTCAGGCGCATGATATTATTTATTTCCCAACCTTTCCCACAACGCATGAGATTCTTTATTTCCCAAACATTCCCCACAGTGCATGAGATTTATTTATTCCCCAATCATTTTCCACAGTGCATGAGATTTATTTATTCCCCAATCATTTCCCACAGCGCATGAGATTCTTTATTTTCCAAACATTATTTATTTTCCAATGTTTATTTTCCGAATTTGGCATTAATTAACATTGATTGTTATCTTGATTAATTATTGATCATGCGTTCCTAGATGGAACTAAGAGACTGGCTAGTCGTCTTATTGAAATGAATGAATGAGACACGTTCATATTAAGTATGAACTACTATAATCGATTGGCCGATCCCGAATATTGACATACAGGCACACATGCAGGCTTCAATTTATTTATTTATTTATTTTACTATAAAAGAAGCATGTGTGTTTTATGGTCAAGACATGATTGTTCCGTGGTTAGTTTGGATTGTTGCATTACGCTATGTAAGACCTACAACCTAACCGCACGGGCATCGTTGTAGAGTTGTGCATATCGTACCCTGTACGAAAGTACTCATTCCGAATGACCATGATCCACGGCATGGGATTTCACTCAACGTAGAGACTATTAAGTTAAATAAAAATAATGATTGCATGGAGAGAATGGATTTCCGAGTTCTTACATGGCAGCCCTCTTTGGGACTATTAGTGCCCAACAGGCCGGCTGGTTCCCACAGATACTGCAAACCTGCCATACGGGCATGGAGCGGTATCTGGTTATACTATTTATTGTATATTGTATATTGATGACGGGCGTCCTGCTGGGACTCGTCTAATCCATGATTGGCGCAATTGATTGATTGGATCGACTAGCCTTGCTTGTCCATAGTAAGAACTGAGAAATCTTTATTGCATAATTCCAGGATAACTTGGGACTCACAGTAGTAAGCCGTAGGAGTTGGATGGCCGTTTAAGTTGATTTGTTTGTGTACTGTACCTACTCTGTTACCTAACTGAAATGATCAGAGCATCAGGACATGACGGGCCAACTTCTGTCCTTGTTTGGTTGGGAGGTTGGTTCGAAGTATCGTGATGTTATGTGAATCCCAGTAGCAAGCAGAGCTCTATTATTATATTCTCTTAATTACTGGTTTAATGTCTCATATCGTGCTTCCTTGCGGTACTTGCTATTAGAGGTCTAACCTCTCTGGTTTTGCATGGCCAGATTTAGAGCCGGTTCCCGAGGACTCAACTTACTTCTACCTCCAAGATGGTCAACACTAGAGGGATGATCGCAGGAGGACTCGAGTGGGTTTCTTACTTTCCCGCTCGTTTTGTTATTTACCTTATACTTTGCCGTTTGGCACCGACATGTTAGTCGGATCGTCTTGTACTTACTTTTACATAATTGTAACTAAAGTCAGACTGCAGCTGATAACAATTGTGTATATTTTGCTACATCAGATCTGGCTATGTTTTGTAAAGCCAGATATCAAGAACATTTTGACAGAGCGTTTGGGACGTCTTACTGCTTTATCTTACATGTTCTCTATTACTGTTTCTTGTTCGAATGATTGAGACAATAGATGTGAAGTGACCATAGTGAGACCTTTATGTAGTATGCACCCCCCTCGTCTGGTTAGACAGCATTGATCGTATTATACGGTATTCATCTACCCGTAATACGTAGCTGGCTGAGTCATTCCCCCGCTCTCCAGTATTCTGGTTCTGGGGCGTGACACTTAACCATATCGCCGCCTCGCGACCTTTGCTACGTGATCACCAACTGACCCAATCGAGACTTGTGAACTTAGTGTTAGGGGTGAGCATTATTCGATTTTGGACCGAAAACCGAACCGAACCGAATAAGGAATTCAGTTCGATTTTAAAAAAATTCGGTTCGGTTTCGGTTTTGAAAATACTAAATTTTATTATTCGGTTTCGGTTTCGGTTTCGGTTTTGGAATTCGGTTTCGGTCCAAAACCGAAAACCGAATAAGAAAATTTAGTTTATATATATATATATATATATATATATATATATATATATAAACTAAATATATATATATATAGATATATATATATATATATATATATATTTAGTTTATATATATATATATATATATATATATATATATATATATATATATATATATATATATATATATATATTTATATATATATATATCTCTGTGTGTGTGTGTGTTAATTATAGGTATATACTAAATATATATAGGTTATATGTTATAGGTATATACTGAATATATCTAGGTATATTTAGTTATTATATATATTAACAAAAAAAACACAAAAAAACCCAAAAACCGAATAAACCGAAAACCGAACCGATTTAATTCGGTTCGGTTATTGACCAATTCGGTTCGGTTTCGATTTTGCTTATTCGGTTTCGGTCCAATTCGGTTTTTGCTTATTCGGTTCGGTTCGAACCGAATAAACCAAATTCTCACCCCTACTTAGTGTCACTCAACCAACTTTGCCTTACGGCGGTTTCTTGACTTAAATTTCAACGACTCAAACCAACTTGTGCAACTCTATGCCAACAACTTAAGACTCGACGCCACAACTCATGCCGAAGCACATAGCCTATGTTGAAACCAAATTTTAGGCCCAAACATTGTGTTCTAACTGTACACACATTCAACTCAACTCAGTCCAAAGGCACACATACGGTTTATCGTCTGTACCGACCCACATATATGAGGTCACTAGCACAACAAGCTATACTTTGGACTTATAGCTTTGTTATTCGGGATCCCTTTCAGCGTAAGTAGTGATCTCCGCTGAAAGCCCCCGACTAACCTGAGCGGTACTCCCAGCATGGCTATACCCGTGTTTCCTCCTAGGTCGAAACGATCCCGTGGCCCTGGGTTGTCGCTGGAGGAAACTTTCGCCCTTGTCGACAAGTTGTCCAATGACCATGCAAGACTCGACCCAAACTGACGTCTCACACAGTCATCCTTCTTCCAGTGTTACCATCTCTTTCAAAACCAATATCAAGACTTCTATTATTTGAGACCATCTCGACGACCAACGGTCGCGAGCATTCTTACATGTTACCCTATCATTTCACTCAACTCAGAACGACCATTTGATAGCCCTTTTTCTAAACTCGACTTAAAATCAAAACACTAAGTCCGTGCATCGTACCTTAAACCGACTTGAACTCTGTGCGACACACCACCGCCCAAGTCATACTCTATATGACGGGCCTTACGGTCGTGGAACCAAGTAATTTAGACATCCGCAGGAAACATGGAACAGTGCTTAGAAAAGACTTCAATCGCCTAACATAACTTAGCCTAACTCAATCGTACAACAACTTGACGAGCAAAGGCTACGTCAAGCCTCGCATCGGGGGAATGCGCCGTGCATGCATTCGACTTTAAACGACCCAGTCATTTGGGCGCCTAGACTTATGCCACCAGCCGTGCAACGCAACTTAACTCATGGGGCGGGTCAAGGCTATGCCAAGCCTTGGACGATGGAACCGTGCATGCTTTATGAAGCATTTATGCGGGCGACGCCTAAGACTTAGGCAAACTCTTAACTTTGTGGTGAAGACTAACTTTTCCTTCTCCCAAGCTACGGGACAAAGGACCGAGTGTCATTTTCAAAGCACGCCGTGCAACGATTCTAAGCCGACCATGGGACCTTTTTCCATGTTCTAACTCAATCGACCCAACTTGGGATTATTACCTTAGCTATGTGGATTCGTCTCTTTTATTATCAAGCCTACTTGTGCAAGTTGAAAACATGCGATTTATTTTGTGAAGGCTAAGATGAGGCAAGTTCACCGAAACTACCCCCCATGAGCGAGGAGTCGCCTCGACCGAGCGGGCCTTCGAGCAAGCCGTTGCAAGGCTAAGTCTGAACACCGTCGGCGTTTTAATTCCTCCGATTGACTGAGCGGGACGGGGCACTACACAATCCATGCTTGGTAATTCATTAACGAGCGGTTGTGAAAGTTTTTTACACGAATAAAATTATATATATGTCCAAATATTAACAAAATGTCCCGAGTGCTGGAACTGCCATATTTGTCAAAATAAAAGAAACACATGAAATAATAGAAATGACTAGTTGAAAGTAGGAGAGAAAGATTATAAAAACCTACCGGAAAAAAAATAGCCATAGCTTGAAAAAAGTAGAAGAGAAACACAAATGAGAAAGAAAAT
>JANAVB010032220.1:9935910-9980910 GCA_029216955.1 Iris pallida
TATATATATATATAGATGTTTTTAGAGAGGAAATGAAGAGTAGAGAAGAAGAATTAGAGGGTAAGAAAAATTAGAAGAAGTTAAGAAAAGAGTTAGAAGAGAAAGGTTAGGAGGAAAGAGGAGAGGTTAGAAATTAGAGGAAGAATGGGGAGAAGGAAAGAATAGGAAGAGGGAAAAGAATAAGGAGAGTTAGAAGTTAGAAGGAGAATAGGAAGGAGAGTTAGAAGGAGGAAAATTAGAAGAATAGGAAGTAGAAAGAAAAAATGGGAAGTAGAATGAGAAGTAGGAATGAGAATTAGAAGAATAGGTTTTAGGAGGAGTCGAGTTAGAGGGCGAATTTGAGCCCGGAGTATCGGATCGCGATGAAACTTGACGTAGGCCTAGGATACGTGATTTAGATTTTGCGGGTAGGATCCCGAGTTGAAATCGGGGTCGTAGGGCGCCGGTATCGCGTCGTATCAGCGCGTATCTTGAAATATTCAAGATTTAGGTAACGGGCCGTAAGGTGGACTAGACGTCCACTTTATCTAGGTATTTTGGTAGATAACGAACCTATAGGATAGTACCCTACTACCCTGGGGAGATCGGGTCAAAATATCAAGCGTAGGTAGGCTAACTAGATAATCGCCGAAGTTGAAATTTTGCCCTTTTTAAGGGTAAAATAGGAATTTGGCCCATGGCCAAGATTTGAGTTTCCAAGTCCAAGATGGACTTGGATATGGGTTGTAGAGGTTGGTAATGGGTAGAAATAGCCGTCTAGACCTAGTCTTGATCCCGGTTGACCACGGTTGACTTTTTAGACCAAAAGTCAACTATAGGTCAACACTTTACCCAATTTAGTCCCAAATTTCTTTAAACTTGTGTAGTTGACCGAAAGTCAACTATTAGTCACCATTGACCTAGGATTGACCTAGGGCTGACCAGAGTTGACCAAGGTTGACCAGAGTTGACCAGTTGACCAAAAGTCAACTGTAAGTCAACCGTTGACTCAAATCGACCTAGATTAATTCCGTTTGACTTGTATTGACCCAGTATGACCTAGCTAGACCTAATATGACTTAGGTTGACCCCGTACAACCTAGTTTAACGTGTCTTGACCTAGAATGACTTAAATAGGGTTTAAATTGTCTTGACTTTAATTCCTAAACATAGTATTGATACGTCTTGTTCTCTATAGGTCCTCGAGACGCTGCATTTGCTCCGGTTGACATATCATACCATATTACAGGCGAGTACATTCTCTGACACTTTTCCAATTTATAATGATTGTTATGATTCATGTAATTAGTGTGGATATGCTTGTTCTCGACACATTGGTCACACGGATTGGTATTCATGGATCCCGACATGAGATGTTATTCCTCGTTATCTTGGTATATCTTGTGCAAGCTCCTTTGTAGTTTTTGTGCAGTATATGGACACCGATTATCGAGGAGACTTGCTCCCTTCTCGTAGAATCCTGTGTCGTAACGTGTCTTGCTTGGATCCACTCTACCAGTCGGGGACGGGGAGTACTAGTGTAGATGTGTGGTCATACCCGCCTTGTATATATTGTGAACCTTGTGAATGCCAATCCTACACCACACGTATGATTGGCTAGATCATAACCTTGTGCAGACCCAATCCGGCCACATGTTGTAGCTAGTATTCACACACCTAGAGATATGATTCTTGATTCTTGTACATGCCATGATCAGTTTACATGCCTTGTTCTAGCTCTAGTTTTACAGCTTACCTTGCCATGATTCTCACATGTACATTCCATAATTTTCTTGTATATACTCTCTATTTACTGTCTTATAGCTTTTGTCATATCTTGTAAACTGTTGTTAGTAGATTGTACTCATTCCATCCTGACATGATATGTTGAAAATATTACAGATACAGATGAGGGAGACTACAGTACCTACTACGGTCCGGATGACGTAGTGGGCATAGACTTGGAGACTTTGGTCCAGCAGGGCTTAGCTCCGCCTGGCGAGACCTTACCCCTTGTTTAGTTAGAGTAGGTCTTTTATACTGGACTTTATCTCCAGCTACTTTTGAGTCTGTTATTACTATGGACTGTATTAGAGACTTGGACTTGTATATATTCTTTGTGTTGGACTTGACAGGTTATATATTATTTTATCGTCTTGTTGTCTTTTCATTTCAGTCTTTACTTTGTTATCTTAGAGTCGTGATTGAGTACTCGTATATATATTCATTGCTTGTCCTCCGTTCGGGATATCAAGCACCTCATTCCCTCCTTCTATGAGACATATGCCCAGATCTATGAGGAGGCCCGCAAGGTTGAGCGGGAGTGGGGCTTGAAGCCCAAAAGGGAGCGTAATCATTTCTCGGGGGCTACTAGCAGCGCAGGGGCTGCTAAGCGCCCTCAGCTTCAGCATCGTTCTTTTCAGCCTCACCAGCCGCAGGTGCAGGCCAGAGTACCGGTTCAGCAGCAGGTGTAGCACACTCAGCAGAGGCAGGCACAGCATGGGGCTCCTTGCAACTTCTGCAAGAAGCCCGGTCACATCTGGAAGGTCTGTCGGAAGAGGCTGGGCTTGTGCCTCTATTACGGGGAGGCTGGACATCAGTTAAGAGATTGTCCTACGAACCATCGTCGTGCAGCTCAAGGAGCACAGGGTAGGCCACCTATGGCACCGCATCACGCCCTCCACCAGCAGCGGGATATATCCCGCCAGGACAGGGTTTTTGCGATGGCAGTTGAGGATCCTGCACGCATTGGACTAGGAGGTAGGGTCTTGCTCTTTCTTTTACCTGTTCTTTCCGTCCATTGATTGATGATTGCTTTCTTAGTACCTTTAGTTTGCATATGTGATGATCATGCTAGATTAAATAGAAAACCCAATGAAGACTGCAATAACACGATACTGTAGAGATTTAAAACCATGCATGTGTTCTGATTTTCTGGATTACATGTTATATAACTTAGGATAAAATTTAGTAGACTTTGATTGTTGGGTGCTTGACCTAGAGAATGTAGAAGCATGGAATTTCACAGCCAGAAAACCCATGCGCCAGGCACTATATGCGCCAGAACTCAGACAGCAAAATCAAATAAGCCATTCGAAGAAGGACTTTTTATTTATATATAAAAGTCTATTACATGGCTAGAAAAGGTTGTACAAAGGAGAATTTCTACAAAAGAAAGATCCTAGATCTACAGCCAGCAACCATCATGCACCTTCCGATAGGTGCAACAGTCACCATGCGCCTTCCAGATAGGCGCAGCAACCACCATGCGCCTCCCAGATAGGCGCAGCAACCACCATGCGCCTTCCGATAGGCGCAGCAGTCACCAAGCGCTGTCAGTTAGGCGCAGCAGATGTCATGCGCCTCCAGCCAGGCGTATCCTACCATCTCTTCAGCAGCTAAGTTATGTGCATCCCTTCAACAGCTCAGTTATGAGCAACTCTTCCAACCAGGCTCACCTGGCCGAGCAGAGCCCAGTTATGTGCCGCTCTTCCAGCCAGGGTCACCTGATAAAGTGCTTCGATTACACAAAGCATTTAACCCTCTGGCTGGAACCAAGAAAGAGAAGAGCACGGCAAAGCTGTAGCCAGGAGAGGCTTCGAAAGAGCCTCCAAAGACCAAGGAAGACCGTGATCGAAATCATGGCACAAGGAGCTTTCAACACAATCAAAGTGGGCGGCACCCACTTTGAAGAAAGAGAGAGCCTAGCACCGCCATTCCGATCTACGGCTCTTCCGAAACAACGGAGACGAGGCCCAAACATCCCTATCTTTGGATGCAACAGGCACCTTCTGCCTGCCTCAGAAGCCCTCGACTCCGTCTTTTGGATGTAACAGTCACCTTCAAGTGCATCGAAGACAATACGACGTCTCATCTTCACCCTTGGGAGCACTTCGTCAACAGAATGCACCCACATATCCAAGTTCATGTTGGAAGTACGTGAGGGAATAAGGAGCAAACCTTCTCTCCATGCCACTATTTATAGGCCGGGCAAATCAAACCCTCGCGCCAAGTGGATGACCCTCCGAGTTCTGTGCAATGAATTTGCATTAAATGGATGAACGGGACGCCTCGAATTCAGCCAAACGGCTATTTATAGCACTCGAGGAGCGAGACAGCCGCGTCATTAATGGACATGTCGGATGCGCCAGCCAAACAACGCATCACATGGACGCGCTCTCCAGCATCAGGCGCATCACACAGACGCACCCCACAGTACCCGGCGCATCACAGAGGATGCGCCCCCTCACATCTCCATACCGAGTGGAACACCAACCAATGTGCCCACTCAGCTGTCCATCGAACGTCACAAACATTAAATGCTGAACTGACACCAGAGTTGGCAGCACGCTTCCCAAAGTCTGAACAGTTCAGCTTTTTTAGAGAACAAAGCTCGACAACGTCAGCATCATCATGACTCTATTCCGACGACTACTGCCACGTGGCCATCCGCATGCGCCTCTACGGTCATGCGTCCAAATCGCCATGCGCCTCTACGGCCATGCGTCCTGTCACGCCCCAGAACCAGAATACTGGAGAGCGGGGGCAGACACAGCCAGCTACGTATATTGAAATAGAATACATCTCAACTATACGGTCACGGCTGTCTAGATATGAGGGTTTACTACAAGCCAGCAGTCTCTTAAGGTCAAGCCTATTGTCTCAATCTCAAGCAATTAACAGAGTTACAAGATGTCAGAGCATCAAATATATATATATAAGGCGTCCCAAATATTACATATTGGATGATCATGAAGCTAGTCGTACAAAATGATAGGACTAGCAAGAGTTCAGTCATACATGATCAACCCTAGGATTTGTTAATCATGTTTACAGCCCGTAGGCAGACAGTAAGTAAATGTGCATCGAGCTAACAGGTGCTCGTCGGCTAAACGCCTCAAAAGAATAAATTTACATATAAGTGGGTGAAACAAAAAGGAAAACCCACTCTTGGCCCGGGTTTCGTCTAGTTGTCACCATTGGGCTGGAAGCTTGGTAGATCCTCGGGAGCCGCTCCGAATTCTGGCCACACAAAACCAGCTGGGTCAAACCCCAGAAAGAGCAAGTGCCACAAAGGAGGCCACAAATAAGAACAAAAGCCAGCATATCAGAACATAAAGAATAAAGAAAGTACAAGTAGTAAAGTACACAGGGCGATAAACGACTAGGGACGTGGAACCATTCCGGGAGCCAGGTTACAATCCTTAAACCAAACAAGGACCGGGATTGTATCCCTTCGCCTGAATAGCTCACTGTCTCTACCCATTTATCGTTAGAGATAAGTAAAACAATCATGATCAAGAGTTCCAGGTACAGGGGCTAGACAAGACTTAGACAGAGCTGGACACCATTCATTCACAATCGGCCAAGCAAGTACTACGGCTTACTACTTTAACTAACTAGGGTTATCACAAGCCTAATTACTAACAAGATGCAAGTGAGAAACTCCCAGTCCCAAGCCCTGCAGACCATCCAGTTATCCTTCCGCGGGTTGAGAGTATGGTTGGGTACATCGTCCAGGAAACGATATACCCTTAGGTGACTTAGAGGGTGCAACACATGACAGTGTGCTGGAAATGTGCTCTACTCGTCGGCAAGCTACAAGTCCATTAAAGCGCCCAGATAACAAGATTGCCTGTGACTGGGAATTCTCCATGTTCTAGTTTGATCTAATAATTAGCCTAATCCAATTTAGTGCGAGTCCCTGGCCGTGGTACCCAGGAAGTCACGTCCTAGACATGATGCAAGACAAGACAAGTGGATTGTGCAAACAAGCAAGCAGGAACACCTACGGTGTCAAGGCAAGTCAAGTCAAGTTATCAAGTCAAGTCAAGTCAAGAGTGCGCCGCCACGGGCCACTATCAAGTTATCAAGGTAAATCATGTCAGGGTACTTGTCAGGGGTGCGCCACGACGGGCCACTATCAAGTCAGGTTGGTCGTGTCAGGAGTGCACCACTACGGGTCACTGTCATGTTATACTAGTTCCTTGTCATACCATGCTGTGTACAATAGTTATTCCAAACATATTAAGCAAAATCAAGTTCATGCCAAAAGGCGTAAGGATATAAAATGGGCGTAAAATACCTAATAAAATACTAATATAAAAATAGGACTATAGAAGAGCCAAGATCAAGAAATAACAAATTCATCATAGACAAGTGAGCTGCGCAGGGTATATACTGCGCAGGGTGCCAAGTGCGCAGGGTGAGCTGCGCAGGGTACCAACTGCGCAGGGTGCCAAGTGCGCAGGGGCAGATGGCGCACAGATGGATTGCGCAGAAGGTAGACTGCGCAGGAGTGAACTGCGCAGGAGTTGGTTGTGCAGAGATGGATTGCGCAATGGTCGAATTGCGCAGGGGTTGCTTTGCGCATGGCTGGCTTGCGCATGGCTAGCTTGCGCCAGCGCAATCCAGCGCAGCGCAAAGCACTGGCCAAGGATCTTGCGCAAATGGCCATGCGCTAAAGAGCACAGGTCAGGGTGCGCAAATGGCCTTGCACTAAAGAGCGCAGGCCAGGGAATAGTGCGCAATCGGCCAGGTGCTAAAAAGCATTGGCCGAGAGCTCCACCATGGCTGAACTCTCAAGAACACTAAGAACACCAAGTTCAAATCTTCACAACTTAGCCAAATCAAAACCAAATTTAGATTTTCAAAGTTCTAACTTGAGTAAAATTGAATTCTCTTCCACATGGAAGCATCAAAACAAGCAAAATCAAAGTTTAATAGATCAAAACCAAGGATTTCCGAAAATGGTTAAAACCTAGATCTAGAAGAATGAAAGCTCCAAATCACAAAATTCTAAGTTCTAATGTTGATCTACATGTCCTAATCTATCAAATGGACAAATAAAATTGGGTGCTTATTTGTTGGCAAGGTGCACTTGCCTATTGGTTGGGGAGTTGTGTGGAAGAAGGAAGAAGAAGAAGTTTGTAAGAAATAAATGAGAGAATAAAGAGGAGAGAGAAAAGTAGGTGGTGTTATAAAGTGGGAGAGTTGTGGTGTGATGAGGGAGGAGTGTAGGCTTATGGTGTTCCATGCATGTTGAACCAACCCAAACCAAACCAAACATTCTCCATAAAATAAAACCAAGCCATGGTTAAAACCTGTTTACAAGAATCAAAAGACCACATGTCCAGGAAAATAAAATACGTGCCAAAATCAAATACGAGCATAATACGAAATACGGGAAATGGGGGTGACACGTCCAAACCAGCATGCGCCTCAAAAGCCATGCACCTCAGACCCTTCACTGATCTCTAAAGACAGAAGAAGAGTCTCCAGTTGAAGCTTGGCATGCGCCTCAAAAGCCATGCGCCCCAGACTGATCTCTGATCCCGAAAGACAGAAGGAAAGTCGCCTGCATGCGCCTCAAAAGCCATGCGCTCTAAACAGTTTGTAACCCCTAAAGGTTATGAGCCGCAGCCTCCTCCTGCGCCTAATCAAGGCGCAGCTCACCAGATTACTTCCCTCCACCAAATCTGAGATCTTCGAGCCATAGGTCGAGGACACGTGTCCTTTGACTCAACTCGTCCAAGATTTTAGCAACAGAAAGATCTTCTCCTCTGCTACGTGCCGGCTCACAACAGCAGTATGAAGAGTTCTCCCCCTCAATCAGGGCGCATCATCTACACGCCTCCATCAGCAACCTCCACGTGGCGTCCCCACACACCGGCGCATCCTACATGCGTGCATGAGCAGCCAGCCTGTAAAACTATAAATAGAAGGATCTTCTCCTTCACACACACAGACAGAATCCACAACGAACATACAAGGAATCATCAGAGAGGCAGATACAGACACTCAACGTCTTCCTCCTCTCAGCAAGCTCCAGCACCCAGAGCAATCCACACCTTCAGAGAACCGATAACCGTCGTCAGCCCGTCAACGGAGTCAACGCATTACCACTCGCTCCATTGGCACTAAGGACCCAGCTTAAACAAAAGTGTACTCCTAGGACTACATCTAAGTCCTACATTGTAACACTGTTCTGTTTGTATTAAAGTTTCCAATCAAACAATTTTAATGGCAAACAAGCTGGCGACTCTGCCGGGGACTTCTTTCTCCTCTTCTGAGAAAGTCGTGTCACAGGCCGACGACGTGAAGGTGGGCTCCTCCCACAAGACGCTGGTCGTGCGCCTCAATCAACAGGCGTACGAGGAGTTCATTTCTGAAGGAAGTGCGAGTCCTTCGAAGCGGCTACCAAAGCCGAAGAAGATCCGTACGGCCTGGGTGCGCAAGGTCGACGCCTCGGGCACCACCACTGAAGGGGATGCAGCAATCCAGCCTTCCCTTCCTGCTGACGTTCTCAGCAACCAAGGTGCGCCCGCCGATGCAGCGCATCTCCTGGGGAAGCGTGCGGCCGACCACGTTTCCCAGCTATCTCCCTCTCAGGCGAGGAAGATACGTCGACGGAGCAGGGGCACAGCCAATGCCCCGCGCATCACCTCTGATGCGTCACAAAAAGCCTCTGTCTTTGACAGACTCACTCGCTGTAATGGCGAGGAGAATTTGGATGCTGAGTACTATGCGCCCCAGCGGGCTGGTACGAAGAAATCCAAGGCGGCACGAGCCATGCGCCACAGACGTGCTATGCCAACAGCCGGCCAGAGGCACGCGCTCGTCATCACGCGCGCTGCCGATGGCAAGCTGTACAAGGTTGACTCAAGTGCTTCTGCACCAACAACGAGTCGGTCTTCAAAGTCCTCATCTCGCTTGGGCGCATCTACTGCGTGCACAACCAAGTCGAGTAAGGCAAACGCGGTGGTCTTGAACTCCCGCGCCTCCTCTGGTTGTGCATTTGAGGTTCGTTCAAGTCACTTCAAATGTTGTGGTTCCTCCACTATTGATCGTGATGCCTGCTTGGTATTAGATCAGGGGGCGCAGCACTCACCTGACCACCCCGGCGTTTGGCCTTGCCATACGTCTGAAGGGGGTGTGAAGGCACCACTCTCCTCCAATGACCTGCGCAACGTGATCACTCACAAGCGCCGGTCAGGAGAGTCGACCAACAAGCACGATACGCCTCTCACGGGGCATACTTGTGCGGTGGTCACCATCAACTGCTGTTGCAAGGCGGCAGCTCCACCAAGACAGTCGGTCTTCCAACGGCTGCAATCATCGACACCTCTCCGACGTCGCCTTGGGACGAAGGTGCCAACAGAAGAGGAACCAAAGGTTGCTTCATGCAACGTGATCTCCAACTCCTCGTCAATCCGGAAGCCGACTGCCAATTCCTCGTCCTCATCCAAAAGCCAGCCGAGGAAAACCAAGGCAGCTGTCTCGACCTCTGGAGTGTTTGAAGGCACTCGGTCGAGGAAGAAGCCCTTGGAGGAAGCTGGGGGTAGCCAGACCCTTGCTGAGCCTCCTTCCGAAGATGAAGATGTCCAAAGCACAGCTGCGACGGATCTTCATCATCAAGGCGAGATTACTCTCCCTGAAGCCCCTCAAAATGAGGATGTCCTCCAGGACACTGCCGGGGGTAGTTCTGGAAACGAAGAGGTCCTTCAAGATGGAGCTGAGGGCAAGCAGACCCTTGCAGATGCGCCTATTGGAGATGAACTCCAGAATGTGGCTGGGGGTGGCCCAACACCAGGAGAAGTGACTCTCCTGCATGAGAGTGAGGCCGAAAGTGAAGCCTCAACCAATCCATCCACTCCTGGCCGCGTCAGGACAGTATACATGACTGGGGATGATGTCGAGTCTGATGCGCCGTCACAGGACATAGTCCAGCGCATAGACTCATTGGAGGAAGGACTCAAAACCCTCTCTGCCTCTATGCAAGCACTGACCCAAGCAGTGTTTGAGATGCGGTCAGCCTTGATCAGGACACCTTCAACTGGTCCTGACCCAGGAGCTAATGGGGAGTCGAATGTGCCCCTCCAACGGGCGCCCTCAGATACAGAAGCACCACGGACCTCGGAGCCCTCAAACGCTCCAATCCAGATGGTACCTCCTTCCCCGACTCCTAGCTCTACGGAGGATGTGGTCAAAATGATCAAAGACCTGCGAGAGCGCTTCGAGTCCAAGAATAGGCAAGAGGAACGCCAGAAAATGGGCATTCCCCAGCCTTATCCCCTCGAGTGGAACAAGGTGGTTTATCCCCCGAAGTATAAACCACAAACACTCACCCCATACGACGGAAAGGACTCTCCGCGACGGTACCTGACGTACTTCCAGTCACAGACAGGGCATCTTCCGAAGGAGGACGCGCTCCTCACCAGTATCTTTGTCGGGGCCCTGAAAGGAGTGGCGTATGACTGGTACTGCAGCCTCCCCGACAATTCTATATCGTCCTTCGACGACCTGATGCGCCTCTTCCTTGACCGCTTCTACGACGGCGGGAAGGACATGACGATGGCGTCTCTCATAGAGATACTCAGAAGGAGAAGGAAACGGTTCGGGCGTTCATCGAACGCTTCCGACAAGCTTGCTTCAGGCTACCTCCAGGCATGGCAGAACATGCGCTCCTTTCCGCTTGCAGCATGAACATGTTGCCTGCAGTAAAGCTCTGGCTCAACTCTACTCCCCCTCCTGACTGGAGCTCCCTGATCATCGAAGTTGAAGCTGCAGAAAAGAAGGCGGCCAATGCACGTCTTCTGGGTGTCAGCTTCCCCGCCTTTGACGATAAGGGGAAAAAGTCCGCAGCTAACAGCTCCGGACGAGAAGCAAAGGAGAAACAGGCATTGACTGTTAATGCCTCAAAAGGCGCATCTGTGCCTACTCAGAAGCCTCCACTGGCACCGAGACCCAAGGAGGTTTATTCATTCAATGATGACGACACCCTACAACTTTTTGAGGTACTGAAGCAGGGTGACAAGATCAAGCTACCGGACCCAAAGTGGCCCGATGAAGTTGGAAAAGTGGACAACCCAAGGTACTGTCACTACCATCGGTTTGTCGGACACCCGACCAAGGACTGCTACGTCCTCAAGAATTACATCCAGCGCATGATCAATGCGGATGTAATCTCCGTCGACTATGAAGAGAAGACGGTGTCGGCCAATGTGGTTTTACTTCAGTTCGGCACCTTGCCGCCAACTACCACACAAGATGGCGTCGTCCCCATCCCTAAGGCGACAATGGAGGTGGTAAACTTACCACCTACTCGTGACAATGTGAGTGGACTCACCCCGCTCACCACATCTCGAGGAGAGGTCCTCTGGGTTCACCCCGACCTCGTCTCCGAGGTGACTCAATCGGAGGTACGCCCTACCTCCAAATCAAAAGACAGGAAGATCAAGTCTTACCGCACAGTCTCTTCTTCAACAGAAGAGGCATTTCCAGTGCAAACGCGTGCACAACAGAACTCCCAATCCGGCGAAGCCGCGGCCGAGGTGGTGCCTCCTAGCACCATCCCTGAGGAGGGTCCATCTAAGCCCTCAGCAGCCAATAAGCAGAAGCAGGTGGAGGCCCGTTTTGACAGACCTCTACGGAAGGAGAATGCTTCGGGGCTGCCCAAGCCTCACAACTTCGACATTCTGGCACAATTAGCCAGTACACCTGCGCGCCTGTCTTTGTTCAAGCTCCTACGTCTTTCTAAAGATTCCCGAGAAGCTCTCTGCGAAGCTCTGAAGGACGCTGAATCCTTTCTCAGTCAGGTCAAGCAGCCTGAAGACCTCCCAGCTACTTGTGCGCACTGTCATTGTGCAGATGAAGTTATCCCTAACATAACTTTCACCCAACAAGACATGCTGCTCAAGTATCACCAACATAATCGACCGCTGTATTATACAGGGTACATTGGCTCGGTCAAGGTGAGCCGGATTCAGATCGATCCTGGGTCTTCCCTAAGCATTATTCCGAAGGCACTGCTACACAACCATCAGTGGCTTCAATACTAGCAAGAGCGAGCCATTGGGCAAGATCCGACTGAAGTGTCACATTGGCAGCCTCAAAACAGAGGTGACTTGTTATGTGGTAGATGTCGAGGTCAACTACAACATCCTGCTCGGTCGACCATGGCTGCATGAGTACATGGTGGTGCCCTCCACGCTCCACCAGTGCATGAAGTATGTATCCACCAATGGCGTCATCCGGACGGAGTTTGCAGACATCGATCCTTTCAAAGGAATTGAAGCCTACTTCACCGATTCCGACTTGTACAAGCCCATTGACGAGGAGGAAGCCAACGACGCTGATGATGAGGCAGAGACGGCAGCAGAGCCGGACATGGAGCCTGAGATGACTCCCGACGCCCCCTTAAAAATCTGACTGAAGGGGAAACCACCCCAGAAGGCGCCTCCAATGAGCATCAAGCTATCAGGGAAAGCGCCGGCTCGCGAAGCACCCCTGAAGATACGCCTCAAGGGGAAGTCACCTCAAACATCGGCTCCCCTGGTGGCAAAATTACAAGGGAAGGCACCACTCACCGGAGGCGTAGCCGAGGCGCCTCTCAAGGTGCGTCTCAAGGGCAAGCCGCCACAGTCATCCAAGGTGTCAGAGAAGGCTCATATAACCCTCTCAGACCCCAAAGCTGTGTTGGACTCTCCTAGTCCGCCCCCAGTTCTTACAGACGAGGAGCTTGGTGATTATATCTCGGCTGATGTAGAGGCACCCTCCTTTGACAATGTAATTCCACGGGATAAGATCTCGTATTTTATCAATAATAGAGTGTCTTTTAATTATTCTTGTCTTCCACACTGGAATGCCATGTATACATTAGACCATGCTCTACGGTCGTTGCAAACACAAATAACGACCGTCTACCATAATCAAGTAGTCCCGTCTCAAGGAGTCTTTATAGTCCCTCCACGGAGCCGAGACCAAGGCACCATCATCTCGGGCAAAGTCGAGCGTCATCGGGACCTCCCGTCAATTGAGCTCGAACCTGATACCGGCAGAGTACAAGTCTATCGGTACACGGATGCGGCAAAGCACATCATCCAAAAGATGGGCTACGACCTGAAAAGCAACAAAGGCTTAAACTACGGCAAGGGTCGGCATCTCCCTGTCCGACTTTCGATGCCCAATGGAAAGCCACAGGACTATTATAATCGGACTGGACGAGGGTTAGGCTATGTCACGCCGCCATCAACCCCAGAAAGTTCAGATGCAGAAGACATAGAACATTTCCACTCGTCCGAAGCATCGACTTGGGATTCCGATACCAGTATCGGATCAGTCTTCAGGAAAGTGCTGTCAGCTAACATGACATCAGCACAACCTCAAAAAGGTGAAGGCGAAGACCAAGCGCCAGAACCCTTCGAAGAAGAACCCTGGGCCCAACGCCTAGGGGAACAATGGGAATCTCGTTTTGAGCTTCGTGAACCTCCCACCGAAGACGAAGTCGAGCAGATCGACCTCGGGGATGGGTCTTCTTCCAAACCTATCTTCATCAGTAAAAGCCTAGAAGGAGAAGATCGAGAATCTTTAATCCAACTGGCTAAAGAGTATATCGACATCTTCGCCTGGAGCTATGAAGACATGCCGGGACTCGACCTACAAATCGCAATGCATAGGTTGAACGTCTTACCTAATGCCAAACCTATCAAACAACAGCAGCGACGCTTCCGTCCGGACATCATGAATGCCATCGATCAGGAGGTAGACAAACTCTTGACCAGCGACTTCATCCGTGAAGAACAACACCCGGATTGGGTAGCCAACATCGTTCCTGTCACCAAGAAGAACGGGAAGATACGAGTCTGTATCGACTTCAGGGATCTCAACTCTGCTTGCCCGAAGGACAAATTTCTGCTTCCAATCACTGATGTGATGATCGATAACACATGTGGCTTTGAGCGCATGTCCTTCATGGACGGGTATTCAGGCTACAATTAAATCAAGATGTTCCCCGATGACGCAAAACACACGTCATTCAGGACTCCAAAGGATATTTTCTGCTACACAGTAATGCCCTTCGGCTTGAAGAACGCCGGTGCGACATACCAGCGAGCTATGAGCACCATCTTCCGTCAACATCTTCGCAAGACAGTCGAATGCTATGTTGACGACATCGCAGTCAAGAGCCGCCTCAAAGGAGATCACCTACAGGACCTGAAGACGGTCTTCGATCTCATGCGGGCACATCAACTCAAAATGAACCCCGCGAAATCCTTTCTGGGGGTTTCTAGCGGCAAATTCTTGGGCTTTGTCATCACAGCGAAAGGCATTCATGTTGATCCTGAGAAGACCAAAGCCATCCTCAACATGGACCCTCCGAAGAACCTTCGAGAACTTCGGGGCCTACAGGGACGTCTGGCATATATCCGGAGGTTCATAGCAAACCTCTCCGGTAGATGTCAACCCTTTACTCAGCTCATGAAGAAGGGAGTCTCTTACGTCTGGACAGAGGAGTGCCAAAAGGCTTTCGACGACATCAAGGCTTACTTAACAAGCCCACCAGTCCTGGTAGCGCCAGTCGCCGGCAAACCATTTTTCCTCTACGTCCGTGCCATGGATCATTCTTTTGGCGCTCTGCTGGCTCAAAACAGCGATACAGGCTTCGAGCAAGCAATCTACTACCTCAGTCGAACACTCATCGGGGCCGAACACCGGTACAACCCCGTCGAAAAGGAGTGCTTGGCTTTGGTGTTTGCCATCCAGAAGACTCGTCATTATGTCTCGGGTCAGACAATTTATGTCATTTCCCGAGTCAATCCGCTCAGAGTCCTCATGACAAAGCCAGGATTATTGAACTCCCGGCTGGCTACATGGGCAATCCTGCTAACACCGTACAACATGGTGTTTGTTCCGTAAAAGGCTGTCAAGGGTCAAGCTCTGGCTGACTTTTTAGCTGCACACCCCATCCCAGAATCCTCAAAACTCTATGAAGACATCCCGGATGAGGTCCAAGAATCCAACGTCACCGAAGGAAGCTCCGTTTGGCGGATGTTCTTCGACGGCGCTTCGAGAACAGGCCCCAAAGGCCAAATTATCGCAGGATTGGGGGTAGTCTTAGTCTCCCCCGATCAGCTGGTCATCCAGCGTGCGTACTCTCTTTCGAAGCCGTGCTCCAACAACGTTTCCGAGTACAACGCACTCGTCATGGGACTCCAGCTCGCACAACAGCTGGGGGTCGACCATCTGGAAGCTTACGGCGACTCAAAACTCGTCGTAAACCAGGTTCGGGGACAATACGAAGTTCGCCATGAAGATTTAATCCCTTATCATGAAGTCGCGTTGAACATCATTTCAACCTTCACCGGGTTCTTCATTGAACATGTCCCCCATTTACAAAACTTGGAGGCCGATGCTCTGGCCGGCCTCACAGCCTCATTAGCAGCGCCCTTTGGGACTCAACACTATATCACGGTAACAGGACGAGATCTGGTTTGTCCCAAAAACAACCTATGCTTGCGGGTGGCTCACGCCATATCGACAAACACTGGTGTTAATGTCCGAGACTGGAGGTTCCCGTTCATCGACTTCGCTGTCTATGGAATCCTTCCAGAGGACCCGAAAGAAGCCGTCTCAGTCAGGAGACGCTCTCTTCGATTCTACTACGATACGGCTACCAAAACGCTGTACCGACGCTCCTTCGATGGGCTCCTCCTTCGATGTCTGTCTAACGAAGAAGCAGCCGAGGCTCTTCAAGAAGCTCATGACGGAACTTGTGGAGCTCATCAACCCGGTCCTAAGTTGTAAGATCGACTGCGACGTATGGGCTACTACTGGCCAACCATGGCTGCCGACGCTGTCGAATATGCTAAGAAGTGCCACGCGTGCCAACTTCATGCAGACTTCATACATACACCATCGGAGCCGCTACATCCTACAGTCACCTCCTGGCCCTTCGAAGCCTGGGGCATGGACATTGTAGGGCCAATCACCCCTCCTTCATCGAGAGGACACCGTTTTATCCTGGCCATCACCGACTACTTCTCCAAATGGGCGGAAGCAGTTCCACTAGCAGAAGTAAAAAGCTCCAGGGTGGTCAGCTTTATCAAACACTATGTCATTTACCGTTTCGGAGTACCCCGGCGGATCATCCATGACAATGGTCCTCAGTTTATCAGCCATATTTTCAGCAGGTTCTGTAACAAGAATCGCATTCAGAATGTGGCCTCAACCGCCTACAATCCGGCAGCAAACGGATTGGCTGAGGCATTCAACAAAACTATCGTTAGGCTGCTCAAAAAGGTCGTGTCATCCAACAAACGCGACTGGGACGAAAAGCTTGGCGAATGCCTTTGGGCCTACCGCACAACGGTACGGACCCCAACAGGCAACACTCCATTCTTTCTGGTCTACGGAAGCGAAGCAGTACTGCCTCTCGAGATACAGATACCTTCACTCCGCGTAGCAATCACAAACAAACTCACAGAAGAGGACAATCAACATCGTCGTCTGCGGGAACTGGAGGCACTTGACGAAAAGCGTCTCCTAGCTCAACAACGCATCGAGCTCTACCAAGCCCGTATATCACAGGCTTTCAACAAGAAGGTCAAACAGAGGACTTTCCAAGTTGGCGACCTGGTTTTAGCAGTCAGAAGACCTATGGTGTTGACCCACAAGACACCAGGAAAGTTCGAGCCCAAGTGGGAAGGACCTTTCATCATAGAGACGGTATACTCAAACGGTGCTTACCGCCTCGCCAAACCCAATGGGGACTTGTTCATGATGCCCATCAACGGCAAGTTCCTAAAGAAGTACTATTCTTGACATCCTCCAGACATGTACTTCTCCTCATACGCTTCCGGAACCCAGCTGTTCCGTGGCATCTTCCAGTAGAAAGATAACCACGTCCATATTACCTCTGAGTTGTCTCTCTACACCCTACAGAGAGGAATCTTACACTTCGTAAGCCTACGCTACCCTTCATGTTTACCAAGTCTACATTACCTCTGAGTAAACGTCTTGTACAAACAACCCCTGCGTTATTGTACATTTATCGCAGAACTTCCACGTCCATATAACCTCTGAGTTGTTCAGCGTATCCCCCAAGATCATTCCTACCACGTCCATAATACCTCTGAGTGGGGAGATTCTATCATTTTGAACCCAATGATTGCCATGTCCACATTACCTCTGAGCAAACATAATGGTTCCTTCAAACTTATTATCTGTACCTGGAAACCAAGGTGCGCAAAAGATAATAGGTCCACACAAATCATCAAGTTCATGACAACAAAAGATGAACACATCACAAAAAAGTTGTAGACTTCTTTATTCTTTAAAAAAGGGAGTACAAGAAGCTACATCATCCCCCAGCAAAGGTTGTAAAAGAACACAAAAGAAAAAGAGAAAAAAGCTATGGTCCCTGAATCTCCCCAGGATGGGCTGAGAGCTCCCTGACTCGAAGCTTTAAGTCGACTGCGCGGGCCTCCATCGTCGCCAGGACTCGTCGCTCTGCTTCCTGGCGCATCAATTCAACGGCCCCAGCGGAAGTATCACTTGCATGCTTCTCATCAAGCTGTTGTCGTTGCTGCGCCAAGGTAAGAGTCCGCTGAGTGAAAGTCGCTTCATCCTTCTTGAATGCTGCATGTTCAGCCCGGACACGCTCGACCTCTAACTGGAGTCGGGTCCGTTGGTCTTCAAGGCGGCGCATCTGGGTGTCGATATCCGCGATATTAGCCTCCAATGCAGCTCGAGTTTCCACCGTCGTCTTCATGGACTGAGACAACTGCTCTATCGCAGCCTCGGTCTCAGCCACCTCGCGCTCCCAAACGCCCACGGTGGCCTGGTATGAAGACTCGATCTCGGCAATCAGCTTCCCCTTCTCCGCATCTATCAAGACAGAGAGGTCGTTTCGCTGGATGCGTTGAAGTTTCGCGAGCTGCTCATCCAGTTTAATCACCGAAGCCTCCAGAATTTCGGCCATATGGTCGTGGCCTTGGTGAATACGAATCAGCTCGATGCAGGGCATTGCCGGAGCTTTTGCCGTCGCAAAACTCCCATTGGCATCCATCACAGCAGATACACCCTTCTGCAGCATTTTGTACACCCCCTCGACGAGGAATTTCACATACTCATCTGCATCCGCCAGGACCTGCGGTGTTATGGCAGGAGTTGGAGGAGCTACTGTAGTTTACGGACCGGAAGAAGATCCGCCAACCTCAACCAGCGAGGCTTGAACCTCGGCATCAATGGGCTCTTCATCAACAGGGGCTGGACTTCTAGCCCGAGGAGCCGAAGCAACAGAAGGAGCCGGCACAGGCGTCGAGATGGTCCCCCAAGTAGAAGGAGCTACAGAGGGTTCTACACCCTTACCCTTCTCAAGCCCGGAGGAACCTCCGACGTCAACAGCCACCTCTTCTACCTCCAACGTCCTATCAACAGTTGGTACCTCCCTTGGCGGAATAGGGAGATTATCACTTATCTCTTGACCCGTCGCAGCGGTCTTGACTGGCAGACGGGTCTCATCATCGAGTCCCTCAACAGGGACAGAATCTGTCGCTACCTCCTGAGTGGTAGCCCCCTCAACTTCTACGGTTGAAGCCGGGGTAGGACTCGACAATAATGCAGCCGACCTCCCCTCATCATGATGAAGAGGGGATTCAACCCTCTCCTCTGTCTCAACTACTTCTGTTGCCTCCGCAACAGGCTCTTGCAGCTCTGGAGCAACGTCATCGGAAGACGACGAACTCCATTCTTCTTCACTACCAGGAAACGGCGTGCTTGTTAAACCTTCGGCACTTGAAGCGTCCGTTCTGGCCTTTGCCGTCTCGGAAGCTGCTGCACCATCAGTTTCCCTCCTGACATAATCTGGGGATATCGGAATCTCCACGTCAACAGCATCCTCCGGATCTTCCTCCATGGGAGACATCATGGTCGGCGGGATACGCACTTCAGACGAGCCCGTCGTCCCTTCTCGCTTGCTCCCACCTGACTTTGGGGTGCGAGGTTTTCTTTTTAACGGTTCCTACAAGAGAAGATGAAGCCTCGTAAATAGTGGAACCAAAATCAGATTATGAGGGACGCCTTTACCTCTGCGGACGTTGAATCCGATGACGCCGTCGGTGACGACGCCTTCTTCTGCTTCTTCGGTACAGGAGATTCAATCCCTTCGTCTGCAGATCGCTTTGATCGATCGCCCGAGGGTTCTGCTTGAGAGGCGGAAGGGGCACTCCGGTGACCTATCCCTGACGGACGATGCGGTCGGGCTTTCACCGGCACGTTCTCGGTCATTGCTAACTGGGTGCCTGCAATAAGACTGGTCTCCCTGTCATATCCGGAGGGCGCAGCAGCCATAGCGCAGTAGAATTTGGCGGCTGAGTAAAGAATGGGCGGCCGCGGATCTGGGGTGGGCAACGTAAAACGAGCCCCGGTACATCCGGCATTATAGTAATGCCAAGCCCGTGCACCATCCAACAAACTTCCAATATACCCCAGAGAAATACTGGGGTTATCCAACATCATCTGGGCATAACCAAATTGCCGCACAAAGCGGCTTGGCAAATATGGTTCCAGGTAGCACTGATTCCTGTTCCGGTATACCAGATGAGATGGCCGGATACTCTGCAACCAGCGGAATCCCCATTGAGGCAGAGTGGTGCTACCTTCGCCCAGATCCCTTAGATCTTCGTTGGCCTCAAAGCCCAAGTAGATTGGACCAACTTTGGTAATTTTTCAACCCTGAAGGCGGGATAAAACCTTTCTACAAACAGGGACACCAGTATGTGACCAGCTCCTCCGATTGAAACGACGAAGGAGTGCATCTCCAGCCTTATAATCTTCTTCCGAGCCTGGACTCATCACACTGGGATGATGCAAAATCAGCCATCCCATCAAATAGTGAAACGGCAGTTCGGCGCACGGGAAGTTATTATTTCGGCCTCTGTCATGAATCACATTTCCAGCAAACTCTCTCAAACCTCGCTGCAGATTACATACCATTGCGGGGAGAAGAGCCAAACGCCGGCCGAAGACCAGCTTCACGGCTGGCAGGATTAAGTTTCGGGTTACCCTCTCTACGGCACCGGATCCGCTCGCGAACACGCAATCCCGGAGCCATATCATCAGGTAGGACGCCAACACCGCCTTGGGTGACATCCGATAAGCAAGATGCCAGAAGCAGCTGTAGGAGCGTGCATCTGACTGCTGGTCCTCATTTCCTCGAAGATTTTTCTCCCCTAACCTGCTCATTTTGGACAACACTTCGCTACGAGAGAGCGCCGGTGGAGTGGAAAATTGTGAGGGATCCTCCTTGTCTTGTCTAAAGACATAATCTCTCCAAGCGGTCACATGAGGCTGCGTCCCGTTCCTATCCCGTCTCTGCATATAGTAATGATGACTCGCCACTTCCTTGAAGACGGCCGTCATCTCCTCAGCCCTGTCCCCCAGGACTTGAAGTTCCTCGTTGGTGGGAAAGTACTCTTCATAGGGTTCCAACCCCCAAGGGAGTTTTGACACCTCGTACATCTCATGAAGTGCGAACCCTAATTCCCCTACCGGAGTAAAAAAGGTCCCGGTATGGACATCAAACATCTCCAGTAGTGCGAGGAACATGTGCCTGTTGAGATCAACACCTGCCTGGGTAGCACGGATCACGGCAGTCAACCCAATCTCTCGAAGCTCGGTCCAAAACCGTGACAAGATCCAGAGTGTCAGTTTATCCCACTTGGAAACGTAATGGCACCAACCCTCTACCCGAAAATCTCCTTTCGGGTATGAGCGTTCCATCAAAAACATACGATGTGTAAAGGTCGAAGCACTATAAGCAAACGTATCAATGGGTACGTCACTGTAGAGGCTCCCGGGGTGTAGAGTCCGCCAGGTGAAAGAAGACCCAGACCGTGTGGCGGTCAAAGTATCCCTTTGGTCGACGGCAGAATCGATTTGGATGACGCCAGTTACCGCTCCCCCCTGAGAAGGGGTAAGATCCCAAGATATCCTCCTCTGGGAAACAAGGCGACAGAAGGATGTCAAAGGCCATTGACGTTCAAGTTGCTTAACAGTCATGTGCACCCCATTCGCTGTAAAGAACCAGTCCTCCTTGATCTTCAACACCGTCGCATCAGTAGAAGTGAGACGGTCTCCGAATAGGAACTCAGGCTTCAAGAAGGTCAATTTATCAGATGTGGAAGATTTTAAAACACCACGTTCCATCATCCGTTTGAGGAACCCATACTGTTGCTCACGGATTTGGGTCATTCTCTCGGGAGGCTGATCCAGCATAAGAGCCTCTTGAGCGGGGTTTATTACTTCCTCATCATACTCTACTCCCATCTAGTTGAAGACAGCCTCCAAGAACACTTCATTCAAAAGCGGGATCGCTACTGACACTAGCAAAGATCAAAAAAAAATGTTAGAAGCAACAAGAGAAAGGAGAGCTTTGACGCATTCAGGGTTTAAGCCCATGCGCGTCAGCAGCCTCGGCGCATCATCAGGGTCTAAGCCCATGCGCGTCAGCAGCCTCGGCGCATCATCAGGGTTTAAGCCCATACGCGTCAGCAGCCTCGGCGCATCATCAGGGTCTAAACCCATGCGCGTCGGCGAACAAAGACCGCGGCACATCATTAAAGACCCAAGATCTATGTGCGTTGGTGTACGGAAAAACGAGACTTACCAACCACCTCCGGCCGAACTTCGACAGGCCGTCGGGGAACGTCAGCCGTTACAACTTTCACCGGCTCCTTCGCTTTCTCCTTCCCCTTGCCGGCACCACCGCGAGGAGTCTTGGGAGCCATTCTCTCAGAGAAGAAAAAGTTAGGGTTTTGAAGAAAAAACTCTAAAGAAAGCAAAGGCACAGAGCAGATGAACTCTCTCTCTCTCTCCAACCCTTACCTATTTATAGGGCTTGGTCGCACGCGTGAACCGATGACGTGTAATCTCAGCCGTCGCTTCGGGTTCCATGAGGAGATAACAACAAATACAACCAAAAGATCATCATTAATCTTTTGGGTTACCAAGGCGTCATCATCATCAACTGGAAGGAGCATGCGCCCGAACAAGCATGCGCCCAACAACCATGCGCCCTGACCTCCATGCTTCTTATTCAAAGTATTCCAAAACTTATTCAAAAGTTTTGAAAACTTTGAAGGTGGTCTTGTAGAAGCATGAAATTTCACAGCCAGAAAACCCATACGCCAGGCACTATATGCGCCAAAACTCAGACAGCAAAATCAAATAAGCCATTCGAAGAAGGACTTTTTATTTATATATAAAAGTCTATTACATGGCTAGAAAAGGTTGTACAAAGGAGAATTTCTACAAAAGAAAGATCCTAGATCTACAGCCAGCAACCATCATGCGTCTTCCGATAGGCGCAGCAGTCACCATGTGCCTTCCAGATAGGCGCAGCAACCACCATGCGCCTCCCAGATAGGCGCAACAACCACCATGCGTCTTCCGATAGGCGCAGCAGTCACCAAGCGCTGTCAGTTAGGCGCAGCAGATGTCATGCGCCTCCAGCCAGGCGCATCCTACCATCTCTTCAGCAGCTCAGCTATGTGCATCCCTTCAACAGCTCAGTTATGAGCAACTCTTCCAACCAGGCTCACCTGGCCGAGCAGAGCCCAGTTATGTGCCGCTCTTCCAGCCAGGGTCACCTGATAAAGTGCTTCGATTACACAAAGCATTTAACCCTCTGGCTGGAACCAAGGAAGAGAAGAGCACGGCAAAGCTGTGGCCAGGGGAGGCTTCGAAAGAGCCTCTAAAGACCAAGAAAGACCGTGATCGAAATCATGGCACAAGGAGCTTTCAACACAATCAAAGTGGGCGGCACCCACTTTGAAGGAAGAGAGAGCCTAGCACCGCCATTCCGATCTACGGCTTTTCCGGAACAACGGAGACGAGGCCCAAACATCCCTATCTTTGGATGCAACAGGAACCTTTCGCCTGCCTCAGAAGCCCTCGACTCCGTCTTTTGGATGTAACAGTCACCTTCAAGTGCATCGAAGACAACACGACGTCTCATCTTCACCCTCGGGAGCACTTCGTCAACAGAATGCACCCACATATCCAAGTTCATGTTGGAAGTACGTGAGGGAATGAGGAGCAAACCTTCTCTCCATGCCACTATTTATAGGCCGGGCAAATCAAACCCACGTGCCAAGTGGATGACCCTCCGAGTTCTGTACAATGAATTTGCATTAAATGGATGAACGGGATGCCTCGAATTCAGCCAAACGACTATTTATAGCACTCGAAGAGCGAGACAGCCGCATCATTAATGGACATGTCGGATGTGCCAGCCAAACAGCGCATCACATGGACGCGCCCTCCAGCATCAGGCGCATCACACAGATGCGTCCCACAGTACCCGGTACATCACAGAGGATGCGTCCCCTCACATCTCCATACCGAGTGGAACACCAACCAATGTGCCCACTCAGCTGTCCATCGAACGTCACAAACATTAAATGCTGAACTGACACCAGAGTTGGCAGCACGCTTCCCAAAGTCTGAACAGTTCAACTTTTTCAGAGAATGAAGCGTCGGCAACGTCAGCATCATCATGACTCTATTCCGACGGCTACTGCCACGTGGCTATCCACATGCGCCTCTACGGCCATGCGTCCAAATCGCCATGCACCTCTACGGCCATGCGTCCAAACCATCATGTGCCTCAAAAGCCATGCGCCTCAGACCCTTCACTGATCCCTAAAGACAGAAGAAGAGTCTCCAGTTGAAGCTTGGCATGCGCCTCAAAAGCCATGCGCTCCAGACTGATCTCTGATCCCGAAAGACAGAAGGAAAGTCGCCTGCATGCGCCTCAAAAGCCATGCGCTCTAAACAGTTTGTAACCCCTAAAGGTTATGAGCCGCAGCCTCCTCCTGCGCCCAATCAAGGCGCAGCTCACCAGATTACTTCCCCCCACCAAATCCGAGATCTTCGAGCCATGGGTCGAGGACACGTGTCCTTTGGCTCAACTCGTCCAAGATTTCAGCAACGGAAAAATCTTCTCCTCTGCTACGTGCCGGCTCACAACAGCAGTATGAAGAGTTCTCCCCCTCAATCAGGGCGCATCATCTACGCGCCTCCATCAGCAACCTCCACGTGGCGTCCCCACACACCGGTGCATCCTACATGCGTGCATGAGCAGCCAGCCTGCAAAACTATAAATAGAAGGATCTTCTCCTTCACACACACAGACAGAATCCACAACGAACATACAAAGAATCATCAGAGAGGCAGATACAGACACTCAACGTCTTCCTCCTCTCAGCAAGCTCCAGCACCCAGAGCAATCCACACCTTCAGAGAACCGATAACCGTCGTCAGCCCGTCAACGGAGTCAACGCATTACCACTCGCTCCATTGGCACTAAGGACCCAGCTTAAACAAAAGTGTACTCCTAGGACTACATCTAAGTCCTACATTGTAACACTGTTCTGTTTGTATTAAAGTTTCCAATCAAACAATTTTAATGGCAAACAGAGAAGAGTGCGACCGTTTGAATTTCGAGGACAAAATTTTTTAAGGAGGGTAGATTTGTCACTTCCAGTTTTCAAATTAGGGGTATTTTTGTCATTTTTTAAGTTTTATAATTTTTAGGAATTTTTATTTATTTTATGTGATTTTTTGGGATTTATTTGGGTTGGTTTGGATTTTATCCAATTCGGACTCAATTTGGAGACCCGGGTAGCCTGGACCCTAGTGGGACCCACACACTAGCTGGACTTGGCCCACATATCATCTAAATTAGGTTAGAAATCTTAAACCCTATTTTCCATGGCTTAATTAGTCATTTTAGAGCTTAATTAGTTCATTAGAAACAAACCGAACCAAACCCGAACCGAACCAAACTAAGTTTATTGGGTAGGAGGCTTAGTGGATCCGCACCCAAACCCACCAAGCCCCCCCCCCCCCCACATGGCCGGCCATGACAAGGCTCCCCCCCCCCCTCTTTCTTCTTCATTAAGTCTCTCTCTCTCTCTCCATTTCACTTTCTTTCAAAAGCTCCTTTCTTCTCCAAGGAAACCTAGCTTAGGTAAGCTCTCTAATTCTCCATTTACTCCTCTTTACCATTTATTGTCTTCACAATAGTTGTAGAGGAGGTGATTCTCTACACTCTGCCCCTAGAATTTATTAGGTTTCCTAAAATCTAGGTTAGAAGATTTATTTGGGGGTTATTTATATATTAAGTGATATATATATATATATATATATATATATATATATATATATATATATATATATATATATATATATATATATATATATATATATATATATATATATATGTATATATATATGTGGTATTTGTATATATGTAATTGTGTGTGTGTAGAGAGTGGTGGTGGAGTGTGAGAGTGGTAGGGAGTATGTGTGTGCTTGTGTGAGTGTGTGTGAGAGAGTGTGAGTGGGTGGTGTGTGTGTTTGAGTGGTACGTAGATATATATATGTATAAATATATATATATATATGTGTATATATAATTATAGGTATAAATATATATTTGTGTCATGTGAGGGTGTGAGAGTGTGTGTGGTTGTGTGTGTTTGTGAGAGTGTGAGTGGTTGTGTGTGTTTGTGAGAGTGTGTGTGTGTGTTTATATATATATGTATATGAGTGTGTGTGTGTGTGTGTGTGTGTGTGTGGTGTGTGTATGTATAGATAAGTATAGAGGAGTGTGTGTTGTGGAGTTGGATGGATGGTAGATTATATTTATATATGTGTATATATATATATATATATATATATATATATATATATATATATATATATATATATATATATATATATATATATATATATATAGTAGAGAAGGAGGTAGAAGAGGAGAAGAAGAAGAGAATGAGCAGCAGCAGCTGCTGCTGTATGCTGCCAGCAGCAGCAGGGACAGCAGCAGCAATAGCTGCTGTGACAGCAGCAAACCCCCCCCCCCTTTTTGTGCCATTTCACCCCATGAACCCCCCTTATCTATATGCATATGTGTATATATATATATATATATATATATATATATATATATATATATAGATGTTTTTAGAGAGGAAATGAAGAGTAGAGAAGAAAAATTAGAGGGTAAGAAAAATTAGATACATATGCATATAGATGTTTTTAGAGAGGAAATGAAGAGTAGAGAAGAAGAATTAGAGGGTAAGAAAAATTAGAAGAAGTTAAGAAAAGAGTTAGAAGAGAAAGGTTAGGAGGAAAGAGGAGAGGTTAGAAATTAGAGGAAGAATGGGGAGAAGGAAAGAATAGGAAAGAATAGGAAGAGGGAAAAGAATAAGGAGAGTTAGAAGTTAGAAGGAGAATAGGAAGGAGAGTTAGAAGGAGGAAAATTAGAAGAATAGGAAGTAGAAGGAAAAAATGGGAAGTAGAATGAGAAGTAGGAATGAGAATTAGAAGAATAGGTTTTAGGAGGAGTCGAGTTAGAGGGCGAATTTGAGCCCGGAGTATCGGATCACGATGAAACTTGACGTAGGCCTAGGATATGTGATTTAGATTTTGCGGGTAGGATCCCGAGTTAAAATCGGGGTCGTAGGGCGCCGGTATCGCGCCGTATCAGCGCGTATCTTGAAATATTCAAGATTTAGGCAACGGGCCGTAAGGTGGACTAGACGTCCACTTTATCTAGGTATTTTGGTAGATAACGAACCTATAGGATAGTACCCTACTACCCTGGGGAGATCGGATCAAAATATCAAGCGTAGGTAGGCTAACTAGATAATCGCCGAAGTTGGAATTTTGCCCTTTTTAAGGGTAAAATAGGAATTTGGCCCATGGCCAAGATTTGAGTTTCCAAGTCCAAGATGGACTTGGATATAGGTTGTAGAGGTTGGTAATGGGTAGAAATAGCCGTCTAGACCTAGTCTTGATCCCGGTTGACCACGGTTGACTTTTTAGACCAAAAGTCAACTATAGGTCAACACTTTACCCAATTTAGTCCCAAATTCCTTTAAACTTGTGTAGTTGACCGAAAGTCAACTATTAGTCACCATTGACCTAGGATTGACCTAGGGTTGACCAGAGTTGACCAAGGTTGACCAGAGTTGACCAGTTGACCAAAAGTCAACTGTAAGTCAACCGTTGACTCAAATCGACCTAGATTAATTCCGTTTGACTTGTATTGACCCAGTATGACCTAGCTAGACCTAATATGACTTAGGTTGACCCCGTACAACCTAGTTTAACGTGTCTTGACCTAGAATGACTTAAATAGGGTTTAAATTGTCTTGACTTTAATTCCTAAACATAGTATTGATACGTCTTGTTCTCTATAGGTCCTCGAGACGCTGCATTTGCTCCGGTTGACATATCATACCATATTACAGGCGAGTACATTCTCTGACACTTTTCCAATTTATAATGATTGTTATGATTCATGTAATTAGTGTGGATATGCTTGTTCTCGACACATTGGTCACACGGATTGGTATTCATGGATCCCGACATGAGATGTTATTCCTCGTTATCTTGGTATATCTTGTGCAAGCTCCCTTGTAGTTTTTGTGCAGTATATGGACACTGATTATCGAGGAGACTTGCTCCCTTCTCGTAGAATCCTGTGTCGTAACGTGTCTTGCTTGGATCCACTCTACCAGTCGGGGACGGGGAGTACTAGTGTAGATGTGTGGTCATACCCGCCTTGTATATATTGTGAACCTTGTGAATGCCAATCCTACACCACACGTATGATTGGCTAGATCATAACCTTGTGCAGACCCAATCCGGCCACATGTTGTAGCTAGTATTCACACACCTAGAGATATGATTCTTGATTCTTGTACATGCCATGATCAGTTTACTTGCCTTGTTCTAGCTCTAGTTTTACAGCTTACCTTGCCATGATTCTCACATGTACATTCCATGATTTTCTTGTATATACTCTCTATTTACTGTCTTATAGCTTTTGTCATATCTTGTGAACTGTTGTTAGTAGATTGTACTCGTTCCATCCTGACAGGATATGTTGAAAATATTACAGATGCAGATGAGGGAGACTACAGTACCTACTACGGTCCGGATGACGTAGTGGGCATAGACTTGGAGACTTTGGTCCAGCAGGACTTAGCTCCGCCTGGCGAGACCTTACCCCTTGTTTAGTTAGAGTAGGTCTTTTATACTGGACTTTATCTCCAGCTACTTTTGAGTCTGTTATTACTATGGACTGTATTAGAGACTTGGACTTGTATATATTCTTTGTGTTGGACTTGACAGGTTATATATTATTTTATCGTCTTGTTGTCTTTTTATTTCAGTCTTTACTTTGTTATCTTAGAGTCGTGATTGAGTACTCGTATATATATTCATTGCTTGTCCTCCGTTCGGAGTTGACCATGGACTTGATAGGTTTTGTTATATATATAAACTGTTTAGAGTAAAAAAATCTACAGCGTTCCACGCCGATTTTTCGGTGAGGGCTGGGCGTTGTCGCGTCACGTGCCCTTTTTGCGGGTGCGGGTCGTGACAAATAGTTTACGAAATTTGATATTAATATATGATATTTTTTTTGGGCTATAAATATATTTTTTATTTTTTAATAGTAAGCGCCGTGTCCTTAGGTAAAAATTCGGCTATGCTATTGTTGACATACATTGTTCTAAAAATCGGCTTAGACGGCCGCCTAGATGCCATACGTGTGTCTGTCAGATGACCGCCTAGGCACCCACCTAGGCTCCCCTCACCCCCGACTATGCATATTTTTGAAATTTACGGATCTTTTTCTTCAAATTTCAATAGTTTTTTCTTTTTTTTTTAACCGCGACTGCATGGTCGGACTAGATCCTTGGGTTAACCGTGACCGCATGGTCGGACTAGACCCTTGGTGTCTGTCCGACTAGCACTAACGCCTTCTACAACCTTGATGACATATAGGTAGCTATTATTTGTACCATGGACAAATTATGTTTTAAATGAATTGCCAAACAATTAAACTAAAAGTTTAAATATTAAAACTCATTTATTTTCTTCGGGAACAAAGAAACTGTAAATCATAATATAGGATGCTCGACCCCCGTGCGTTTGTAGAATTGTTCAACATACGGAATTTCAAACTAGTGTGGCATGTAACATAATTTGAGAACTAATAATATCTTGTTTGAGTTTTCTTGTAAGAAGTACAATCATGCGAATTATATTGACATTAATATTCAAGACATTGTTTGTGTAGTTCCCTACATAAGGATAATTTCGTGTCACTAGAGCTGTCAAAATGGACTAAGTCCGTTGGGCCGGCCCGCCCCACCCGCCAAAAAGGTGGGTTAGACCGAGCATTTAGGAGTCCGCCAAACAGGCGGACCTAGGCGGCCCGTCCCACCAGTAGCCCGCCCCGCGTTGGGCTAGCCCACGGGCCAAGTGAGTTGTACTGCCGTCTATTTTTTCATTTAGCATATATATGAGATATGTATAATAAATGATAAAAATTCTCATTTAATGCAAGTAATGACGTATAAAATATTAAATTTGGTCATTTATTTACATGAATGAAGGAGTTTTAAAGAAATATCTACTATTATAATGTTTCTTGTATTTTACTTGTAATTTGATGCATATGAGAGTGAGTAGAAAATATTATATATATGATTTTTTTTTTTCCTTTTAAGAAACTAAAACAAATAAAAAAATTAAAAAATTAAGCGTGCAGGCCCGCTAAGCCCGCAGCCCGCCGGTGGGTTGGGTTGGGTTGGAATTTTTTTAGCCCGCCAAAATGGTGGGTCGCCCCGCCAAATGGTGGGTCGTCCCGCCAAATGGTGGGTTACGGGCTGGCCCGTCCCGCCGGCCCGTCTTGACAGCTCTACGTGTTACGACATAAGACTAGAAACTTATAGGATTATAGTTGTAAGAGTATCATTACTAGTTGGACTCTCAAATATAATTTGGGGTCCAAAATTAAAAAAGAAGAAGATAAATATAAAATGTGTTGAATTTGTATGATAGTAGTATGAAATGATAAAGTGAGTTACGGTCCGAAACATTGTGTGGTAAAAAAATGACGTGAAAAAAAAAATGTAAAATCTAGAATCTAGAAAGTTGGACTCCAAATTGGAACTTACTATTCTACAAAATGAGTTCCTACAATCTATAAACTATGAATTGGGAGGCCCAACCCTTATCACCTATGGGTGAGATGAGATCGAAATTGTAGAAATTAAGATTAGAGATGTGACTTACTGTTCTACAAAATGAGTTCCTACATTTTAAATCTAGAATCTAGAAAATGAGACGAATCTTACTAATGATGCTCTAAGGAGACTCCAACATCACATTTTCAAGATAAGCTGAATTATTGATTTTATTTTGGTCAACATCAATTACCACATTAACCTAAATCATAATTTGGTAGATGATCCCCAAAAGGTGTTGGAAGAAGGTCCATAGACATTAGATAGACGACTCGTGGTCCTTAAAACAAGGCAATTTATAAGGACACATCAAAAAGTGATCAGGGCTAGTCCGGATTGGGGCTAGCCCACTAGCCCAGGTTTTGGAGAATTTTACTCAGGACAGTCCATTTTTTTTTTATCATAGAGTTGTTCCAAACTCAACCATCCCCCCCCCCCCCCCCCCCCCCCCCCCCCAACCCCCAAATTTTTGTTTCATTTTCATATTTCACTCTCTCTCTCTCTTCCAAAATTCTATTTTCTCTCATATTCTTCTTCCTCTTCTCCACCATTTTCTCCCTCCCTAAGCAACATCTTCTTCTTCCTCTTCTCCTCCACCATTTTCTCCCTCACTAAGCCCACCATTTCCTCCCTCCATAAGCAACATAATTTCTCTCTTTCTTTCCAAAATCCTAACAATTTATTTCGATTACATTACAATGTTTATTTCAATTATTTGTAGTCCATTTAAATTAAAACCCAAGTGCATTCGGAGTGGAAAATTACCCATTTGAATTAAACCTAAGTAAACGTGATCGAAAAAATCCCGCGTCGAATAGGACTGCCTAATTTTCTAGCAGTCCTACAAATTGATAGAACTGCTAGAAATAGTGGCAGGACTGCCTAATTTTCTGGCAGTCCTACAAATTGATAGGACTGCCAAAAATAGTGGCAGTCATACAGCAAGTGAAAGCAAGGACTGCCACAATTTTTGGCAGTTCTGACTGTATGTAGGATTGCTATAATTTGTGGCAGTCCTTGCTTTTCACTTGTTGTGAAGTATGACCGCCACTATCTCTAGCAGTCATATCAGTTTGTAGGACTGTCATAAAATTAAGCGGTCCTAGTTTGCACTTGTTGAATAGCAAGTCCGTCATTGTTCTCCTTGTTTGCACTTGTTGAACACCAATATTAGGGTTTCCACAAATATTAGGGTTTGTACATTTTGAGGAGCCTTTGGGTGCTACCAAAATTGAAAATGAGAAAGAAATTAGGGTTTTGATGGAGATGAGATTAGGGTTTTGATGGAGACGGTGAGGATAAAAATGGTGAAGAAGAACAAGATGAGAAGAAAATCCATCCCACAATTTTTTATTATTCTTCTTGTTCTTGTTCTTCTTCTTCTTGTTGTTGTTGTTCTTCTTCTTGGATGTGTTGAGGAAGAAGAGAAGAACAAAAATAAAAGAATTGACTTTGATACCTATCAATGAGATAACCCTGATCAATTTTTTCAATGGCAAACTTGTAAATGAATCAAACTTTAAAGGACAAATTTATGAAATGCCCAAAAAACGAAAAAGTTTTACGAAAAACCCACCGCACAATAACATTTCATCGCGTGCCCAGAATTAGCAAAAAATATATAAAGAGGGTTATGAATGACCTTTTTGCCCTTCCTTCTAATTTATTAAAAACACCCAAGAAACTATTCTTAAAAAAACGTTTCGATACTTCATCTTCTTTCATACGCTGCTCACTTTTGAATCTAGATTTTCTCCTCAAAAATCTTCAAAAACTCGTCGGAAAATTTCGGAAAGACCGAGACAAACGACAAAAGTGCTAAAACGGAGGTCCAAACATCATTTTTTTGCGATTCTAAAATTTCGGAAGACCGTTTAACGAAAAAGCTTTTACTTTCAGGCTCCTCGAAGATACGCTCATTTTGGGACAAATCGGGCCTCGTTTCGACCTCCCAGTCAAAAGTTATGGCCCTTCAAAGTTTCAACTGACCATAAAATGCAGGAGAATGGTCATTCTCCGTGTTAGAACACGAAAAATGTTAATTTCGCATGAGGGTGGCCATTCTTCGTGTTAGTAACACTGTCACGCCCCAGAACCAGAATACTGGAGAGCGGAGGAATGACTCAGCCAGCTACGTATTACGGGTAGATGAATACCGTATAATACGATCAATGCTGTCTAACCAGACGAGGGGGTGCATACTACATAAAAGTCTCACTATGGTCATTTCGCATCTATTGTCTCAATCATTCAAATAAGAAACAGTAATACAGAACATGTAAGATAAGGCAGTAAGGCGTCCCAAACGCTCAGTCAGAATGTTCTGGAAATCTGGCTTTACAAAACATAGCCAGATGGTGTAGTAAGTTATACACAATTGTTATCAGCTGCAGTCTGACTTAATTACAATCATGCAAAAGTAAGTACAAGACGATCCGACCAACATGTCGGTGCCAAACGGCTAAGTACAAAGTAAATGACAAAACGAGCGGTGAAGTAAGGAAACCCACTCGAGTCCTCCTGCGATCATCCCTCTAGTATTGACCATCTTGGAGGTAGAAGTAAGCTGGATCCTCGGGGACCGGCTCTAAATCTGGCCATGCAAAACCAGAGAGGTTAGACCTCTAATAGCAAGTACCACAAGGAAGGACGATATGAAGGACTAAACCAGTAAGTAAGAAAAATATAATAATAGATCTCTGCCTCCCACTAGGATTCACATAACGTCGCGACACTTCGAACCAACCTCCCAACCAAACAAGGACAGAAGTTGGCCCGTCATGTCCTGACATCCTGATCATCTCAGTAGGCAACAGAGTAGATACAGTACACAAACAAATCATCTTGAACGGCCAATCAATTCCTACGGCTTGCTATTGTGAGTCCCAAGTTTATCCTGGGATTATGCAAAAATAGGGATTCCTCAGTTCTTACTATGTGCAAGCAAGGCTAGTCTATCCAGTCAATCAATTGCGCCAATCATGTAGTTAGACGAGTCCCAGCGGGACGCCCGCCATTATAGTATGTACAATAATATAAGCAGATACTGTTCCCTGCCCGTGTGACAGATTTACAGTATCTGTGGGAACCAGCCGGCCCGTCGGGCACTTAATAGTCCCAAGGGGGCTGCCATGTAAGAACTCGGGAATCCATTCTCTCTATGCCATCATTATTTTATTTAACTTAATAGTCTCTACGTTGAGTGAAGTTCCATGCCGTGGATCATGGTCGTTCAAATGAGTACTTTCGTACGGGGTACGATATGCGCAACTCTACAACGATACCCGTGCGACTAGGTTGTAGGTTTTACATAGCGTGATACAACAATCAAATTAACCACAGAATAATCATGCCTTGACCATAAAGTACACATGCTGTCTTTGTAAGATAAATAGATAATTTAATAATAAATAATTACTTTGAAGCCTGCATGTGCCTGTATGTCAATAGTCGGGATCGGCTAATCGAGTATAATAGTTCATTACATGAACGTGTCTCATTCATTTCATTCAATAAGACGACTAGCCAGTCTCTTAGTTCCAACTAGGAACGCATGATCAATTATTAGTCAATGTCACAATCATTATCAATGGTGACAAGGCATGAAAGTCAATTAGTATTACATGGGGTCGAGCCTATAACTCCTCAGAATTAAGTTCTAGTCATACTGGGTATCCATGGATTAATCAAGACACATGACACATTCTACACAACAATCCATATTTACAATATTAACATGTCATGATTTATCAAGTTCATGCAAAAAGACGTAAGGATATAATAGAAGAATTATCATGCCATCATTAAATGAATAATTATAAGACAATTAAAACACCCAGGTCAAGAAGTCACGCCAACAAATCTATGCTAAGGCCAAAAGTCACGCAAGAAGTCTATGCTTAAGACCAACAAGTCACGCTAAGTCTAGCTGGGATGAGCGTGGAAAATGGGCGTGAATAGTGAGCGTGAAAAGTGATACACGCTGGCAAGCGTGAGCGTGAAAAGTCACGCAAGCAAGCACAGCGTGAGCGTGAAGGGAAATTCACGCAGACTCAAGTGAGCGTGAAAAGGTGACAAGAAATCTACGCACGCAAGGATGTGCGTGACTAAAATACACGCACGCTCATGGATGTGTGCGTGACTGAAAATACACGCACGCTCATGAGAACGTTAGCGTGACTAAAAAAATACACGCACGCTCATGAGAACGTGAGCGTGACTAAAAATACACGCAGACACGTACAGACGTGTGCGTGACTGAAAATACACGCAAACACGTACAGACGTGTGCGTGACTGAAAATACACGCAGACACGTACAGACGTGTGCGTGACCGAAAATACACGCAGACACGTACTGACGTGTGCGTGACTGAAAATACACGCAGACACGTACAGACGTGTGCGTGACTGAAAATACACGCAAACACGTACAGACGTGTGCGTGACTGAAAATACACGCAAACACGTAAAGACGCGTGCGTGACTGGGCTGATGTTTTACGCGAACACGTAAGAACGTGTGCGTACAACATTTCTCGAACTCCAAGTACTATGGAGCCTTCGCTCCAGTGCCAGAGAAATACACACAAAGTTGATGGACTAAGAACCCATGAACAGCCGAAATACTACAACTTAGATCTAGAGAAAACCAGCCGTAGAAATCAAAAATGCTAAGAACTAATCTCTCTTGGAATCACGAGAAGAAGGCAAATGAACCATAAAAATGGGTGATTGAGAAGTAAGTTTGCACTTGCCTTCTCCTGCTGCTGGTAGGTGGTGGGGAGTAATGAGAGGAAGAAGAAGAAGTAATGGTGAGAATGAAGTAATGAGGAGAGAGAAAGAGATGGAAGCTTTAAATAGGGAGGGTGGTGGTAGGTGGGGTGTTGGGCCGGGTTTAAGGGAATCCAGCAAACCGAAATCCAATAAGACTAAAGCAACAAATAAAATGCAGGTAATAAAATCACAGAATATAATTGCAGAAATAAAATTTGCAGGAAATTAATTAACATAAAATTTTAAAGAGCAGATAATTAATTAACATGAAACTAAAGGAATTTAAATACAGAATAATACATGATAAATACTAAATAAATACACATGAGTTGTACATATATAGAAATACGCATTCCGGGAACGGAGAGTGACAAACACGGAGAATGTCATTCTCCGTCTTAATTTACACGGAGAATAGTCATTTTCTGTGTTAGTAACACGGAGAATGACATTCTCCGTCTTAATTTACACGGAGAATGGCCATTCTCCGTGCTAAATTACACGGAGAATGGTCATTCTCCGTCTTAATTTACACGGAGAATGATCATTACAGTGTTAAAACGCAGGAGAATGGCCATTCTCCGTATTAGAAACACGGAGAATGCCATTCTTCGTGTTAAATAAAACAGAGAATGGCCATTCTCCGTGTAATTTAGCACGGAGAATGGTCACTCCAGTGTTAAAACGCAGGAGAATGGCCATTCTCCGTGTTTGAAACACGGAGAATGCCATTCTCCGTGTTAAATAAAACGGAGAATGCCATTCTCCGTGTTAAATAAAACGGAGAATGACATTCTCCGTCTTAATTAAAACGGAGAATGACATTCTCCGTGTTAATTTACACGGAGAATGGTTATTCCCAGTGTTAAAACGTAGGAAAATGACCATTCTCCGTGTAATTTAGTACGGAGAATGGCATTTTCCGTTTCTAAATTACACGGAGAATGGTCATTCTCCGTGCTAAATAACACGGAGAATGACATTCTCCGTGTTAAATGACACGGAGAATGGTCATTCAAATGTTAAAACACAGGAGAATGGTCATTCTCCGTGTTAGAAACACGGAGAATGCCATTCAACACGGAGAATGACATTCTCCTTGTTAAAAATGCAGGAGAATGACTATTCTTCGTGTGATATCGACGGAGAACAGTTGATAGAAACCTAATTTTTTATTTTTTTTGTTTTGTGGAAAAAAATTTGACATGAATAAAGATTCAAGAGTTTTCGTTCTTCTTTCAAAACGATGCTAACTCTCCATAATTGACCTAATTGTCGGAGAAGAAGAAGAAGAAGATGAGCGATGATCGGAGTTCGACTGAAAAAAAAAAATGGTGAACTACGAACGATCTTTGCGATCTCTGCTGAAGATGAGAGCAATGGAATTCAGATCTCTCGTGAAGAAGAAGAAGAAGAGAATCGCAATCCAGATCTGAGTTTGTGCGGAGGGGTAGTTATGGTATTAATTTTGTAAATACAGAGTATATAAAGGGAATATTGGAATACTTAACGTGGAAATATATAATTCTGAACATTTCATAAAACCCATCATGCGGGTGGGTTTTTCATAAAAACCAACCCCGAAATTGGGTTTCTTAGCAATTTCCAGAACTTTAAAATGTGATAGCTCTGATCACTTTTTTGATATGCCCTTATAAATTGGCTAAAAAAATGGATACCATAGTGTAACTTGGAAAGGAATTGTCTGTTGTTCTTGCGTGGAATCATACTCCCATGGTTATCACCGCAATTGTCGAGTCCCATATCAATAATAAAATGAGGTAATTATACGAACATACTAAGCGGATAATGAATTACCAAACAAGATTAGTCTTAATAATCCACACTTTGACAATATATTAATTTAAAATAATTTACTTAATGTAGTTGGGTAAGAAAAAAGAAAAAGGAAAAAAGAGAGGGAGAATTAACTATGGATAGATCTAAGGATCCACATCCATCTATTTATTGGTAGGTGGATAGATTTCTTAAGAAAAAGTCTAGTAGTAGCAGTCCTTTCTTTACTCTTTCCAAATTCCTCTTCTTATTCTTCACTTCTGCTCTTTTGATTAAAATTAAGAGGAGGAGGAGGAAGAAGAAGAAAGAAAGACGTTGGGGATGGATCAAGTATTGAACAAAGTGGGTTCTTACTGGTTCAGCAGGAAAGCCAACAAGGAGATCGACTCCGTCGGCGAAGATCTCAGTGTAAGCCCCAACTAATCCCCGTTCCTTTTTCTTTTTTCTACGGCACTTGTTGTTCTCGTTCATGAGAAGAATGAAGGAATTCGAGTTAATTCTTATCTGGGTTTTGTTTGGTTTCGAGGAATTCCACTGATCATGGAAAGAATGGACCGAATTGAGTTCATACTGATCTGGGTTCTGAGGAATTGCATGCCTATGATTAAAAAGGGCCAAACTTTTTTACATTTTCTATGGGTTTTTTTTGGGTTTCGTGGAATTCTCCCATGTCTATGGCTGACATGGAAGAATTGACTGGATTGAGTTCGTTATGATCTAGGTTTTGTTGGGGTTTGAGGAATTTCTTGTATATGACTAATTATGTGCATTTATATACTGATTATGGAAGAAATGGACTGAATGAGTTCATTCTGATATGGGTTTCGAGGAATTGCACGCCTACAATTAAAAAGGAGCGAACTTTTTACTGTTTGATTAGCAGTATGAGCATTTCGGAACTTATATTAGGGAGATCTCGAGTACATAGGGATTTTGGATCTATAATCAAGAAAAGGGTTTCGAAACTGAGTAGAGTTAGTCTCCGGATGGTCTTCGATGTGAACAAGGTGGAGGAATCTTTTTTTTCCCCCTCCTTTCTGTCCAAATTAAACATCGCATTGCCAAATTGATGGCATTATTAATTATCTGTATATGCTATCTAGGAAACTTGGACGCGAAGTTGGAAACGCATAGGACACAAGACAGTCAGATACTCCAAAAAATCAATGCCGTCTACGTGTCACCATGCTCGTATCGTGTTGTTTCTGTGTCCTGAAAACATAGCTTGCCAGTGACTGTCAGCTGGTGATAGTGAGATTTGGAGAGAAATTATTAGTTGCCTATTTAGTGCCATATATCCAGTTTTTCACAAACTTCGAGAGAAATTACTAGCTAGCTGATGAACTTAGAAAGCAAACTGAATTCATGTTGGAATGTTATCTCCTTCTGTAATAATCGTGCGTTCTTAAACTTCTATCGTTCCTTTACATTTTTACTGACACATGTTTCCAGTTCGTTCCTATTTATCACTTGTCATAACGCAAATTAGAAATAAATGAAGGTCTCGCTGTCCATAATTTGACGATCTGATCTGACCTAACCCTCTTGAACACAACCCCGATTTTGACGATATTAGGTGTTAGGGAGGGGTTATTTTTATTTTTTGCCTCAGGAGACAATAAGCTCTTTGAATCATTAAATTATTTTTTCCTTACCCTCTCTAAAGGTCTTCATAATCATTGAAACCCAAAGTTCTCGGATGCTAGGTACTTTTCTAGTTACAGGGATTCCAAGTGAAGCTACCGAGAGTAGGAATCTGTAATGCTGATCAGAAAGAGCCATTGTGCATGTAGATGTAGGTTGCTGTAAACAAATGTTAGATTACTTATATACGTTGTCAGAATCTGAGGCGTTTGACAAGTTTCACACCCTCAATAAACTCACAGATTGGGTTTGTGAATTGTGACAACAGCAATTTATGCTCTCGTAGACACTTTAAAGTTGAAACCTGTTGTGCAGTCATTCAGAACGCAATTTAAACAAGAATAAAGACATTAACCAAATTAAACATGTGAAGCACTCTGTGCACTAATAAAAAGAGTCCGAACATTGTCACTACATAATTATTATGTAACTTAGTTCAATATTTCCCCAGCAGAAATAACTCCAAAGAGGCAAAGACCACAATAACTAACAAGTTTCCCTACCAAGAATTACCATCTAAATAATCACAAAAAATAATAGAAAAAAACAACTGAACACCCAGCATCGACCAAACAACCACATATACCTAACGTTACTACTGTTTGTATTACTATTATAATGATGTGTTATCCTCCTAAGTAACCGTATATACTTTTACCTGCTCTGCATATTTGAGATGGTTAGCTTATCCATATCTATCTAATATCAAGCCAATTATCGTTACTTATTGAATTCTGATGGTTGTGTCGGAATGTCATTGTGGTCTATTAACCAAGGTTCAAAAACTCTGTTTTGGTTTCGGATTTGGATCCTCCTTATATGGTTTTCAGCAGTTTTGAAGGTTTCGAGCCAATTGGTTGTGTAGTAGTTTTGGCGGTTTCGGATCTCCAACTCAGATCCAAAATGGCCTAGACATATCGGTTTTGGTCTATATTTGAAACCTTGCTATCAACATGATGTTTAATATCTATTGATAGACTCTTCTCCTCCATGAGTTCATGGATTTGTTACACGGTATAGCACATAAAAGATGATTATTGCTGGAAGAAGTGGTGCATGCTCATCTTGATCAATAGTTTAGTTAGGCAAGAGACATTGCTTAAGGTGCAAAACATTGGGAGCAAATGCTTTCTGGTTGCGTGAGTCATCACAGGGTTGAGGGTAGAGACTAGTTTGATGAGCATCACACTAGGTTTGGTGACACGACAGTTTGAAGGACGTTGGAATTTTTTATGAGGAATGAAAGTCAGGTTTCAGAAAAGTCCATATTTAATTGTGGGATTGTGAAGATAGCTGAAATTCAAAATCAATAACCTGTATAGAAGATTAGCTTTCATAATATGAGCAAAATGGGCAAAACATTAGGTTCAACGTTGGACGAGTTATCTGAGTAAATCAATGCATCATTCCTAAGAATAGAAACTCGGTGCTTTCACGGCTTTACATATTACATTCATGTAAGTGAAACAGCCACTGAGCCACACCAAATTTAGGATACATATCATATGAGTTTGCCATATAATTCATTAGAGAATGTTATTTATTCAAACATGTCGATTCGATATTATGCTTTCCCTTGACCATCTAGATAATGCTCTCCTCCTTCCCCTTATGTTCATTTACTTTCTTTACCTTGTTAATAGTTAGTCATATCTATTTCAAAATATAGATCATGGTTTAAAGTATCGGCCGATACCGATCCGATACGGCCGATACCGATACAGTTTGGCATGTTCCGATCCGATACCGACCGATACCAAATATTGACCGATACCGACATTGGGGGTCTTTGTTCCGGTCAATTCGGCAAAGAAAATTAAACAAAAAAGACAAATCAACAAGGGTTTAAAGCATAACAAGGTTGTAGAAGCATGTTAAAAAAGAAAATCACATCTATTGTGTGTGTGTGTAGAAAATCACATCTATTGCAAGTAAACCAATCGGTAAGGGTGACTACTATTTCATTTAATTTCAAAACTACTAAGAAATAACACTGAAATACTTAAAATTATGCCTAAATGTATAAAATATATGTTTTTAAATGTAAATAATTTATTAATAATTATTTGTTTTCCGATACCAAAGTCCGATACTCCGATACGATACCGCCGATACTACCGATATCGCCGATACCAATACTCATAGGAATAGTCCGATACCGATTCCGATACCGATATTGTGAACCTTGATATAGATCATAAGATTGTTGTTGTAACCTTTATAAGTAACATACAGTAAAAGCATCATCATGAAAGATGTTACACAAACATGCTTTGAAAAATAGTGAGGTTCATCGATGCTGAAAAAGTTCATAGTAAGGATGAAAAAAGAAAAAATGTCAGTTGTTGCATAAATCCTTTTTACAGTCCAACTTGCACATTAACTTAGCTTGTAGGTCAAGCTGTTACAAAGTCACAAACCTATTCTTCTAATTTGGTTGCTTTCTTTGATTTTACACTAAAATGCTAACTTGGCTTCTTAATTGTCACTTGTCAGAATGCTTTCCTTAGGTTACCTGTATTAGAGAAGCAACTCATTTGACTTATCTAATTTAGTCTGAATATTAATGTCAGTAATTAAATAAGTTATCATATCTAGATACCTAAAATAGTGTGACCTATATCAATGCTACTTTTTTCTTACCAATCAGCCTTTTGATTATGAAAACAGTCACTTTCTAATAGCATCCAAGGCGGAGCATCATGGCTGGTCAATAAATTCAAAGGTGCGATACACATATCTCTATAGAATATCCTTCAAGATGTCTTTTCCTTATGACTCCATAATTTTTCATTGCCAGAAATAGCTATTTGCTTCTATTTAATTAACTTTATGAAGCTTAAGTATTGTCTTGTTCTCTGATTACATAATCTTCAGTTTAGAACACACTCTTTTCCACATAACATTTAGTTGGATATATGTACATGAGTATATCAACCACAAACTATATCGATCTCAACCATCATCACAGATTGCATATTGTGATGAGTCTGTCTAGGTCAAACCAACCCAAATCTGAATGTCTGGCTAAATCAATTTCTGAATTTCTCTAATTGTACTTGTAACAGTTTGGTCCTCAGTGGAAGGATTCATATACAATTCTTAAGGAAAATAAAATAAAATTACAATTTTGTATACCACAGATGACCATAAGTGAACCGATGATTTGGATCAACAATAGAACTGGTATTAGAAATCATCCACCATTCATTCTTAGCAAGTTTACCTTAATTGTATCTACAGACATCCATTTCTATTTTCTTGTATCTTTGTTGTGTAACCTTCTGCTTCTGTGCTTATATATTCTTCAGTAAACATGCCATACCATCCTAATTTGTCATCTGCATTTTCAGCCTTATTTGTTAGAAACTATATTGCAGTTCTCATGTATAATTCTTCAGTACACATGCCATACCATCATAATTCATGTCCACCATTTCAGAATTAAAAAACTAAGTATCCACTTCTGTTTTATCAATCATGTAGGGGACCAGGGTTGTGATATTTCTTTATTGCCAAAATCTTTTACTGCCGCTTTAGTTAAACTAAACATATACCTAGGGCGAATGGGTCCAACTTCTGTATCCACCATAGCCAATTCATTCCATTTTCTCATTCTCAATAAGCTAGACTCAGTTATCTCACAAGTCATAACCTCTTATAGGCTATCCACGTGTATATACCTTACCCTTGTTAGGTTTCTGCTTTCTCCCGTTCAGCTTAGTTTCTTACCTGTCATTTTCAACCAATTTGCACAGGTCTCTCTCCCTCTCTCTCCCCCCCCTCCATCTCTGCCTCTCGCTCAACCCTCTGACAGTCCCTGATTCTGTCATCTGGTCTTGAACTAATTGGGCGTCCAGTTCTTTGTACCCTTTTGTTCAACTCAGTATCTTTTCTCCTATGTAATCATCCATAAGCTGCATTGCACATGTTCGTTTGCCACTTTGTATACGTAGCTCTGATCTAATGCATACAGATTCTCCAATTTGGTCTATTTTTTGAGCTATCCAGCATTTTGGGCCTTTCTTTCATGTATCTTGTTAGTGGTACCAATCATTAAACTGTGTGAGCTTTTTGAGTCATTATATTTGAATTATCTCACATGTAATACAACTTTACATCAATGTGATTTAACTCTAATTTCTAGTTCTATTTATATGGAATTATATATTATGTTTCCTTGGTTTTCCTTTACTTTTATACAAGGATACAATCAAGGAAGATGTTTTCAAGAACTTGATTGTTCATAAAATAAATACTTTGTTGATCTATCCAGCAATATGGGCCACCGTCTTTCAAACAATTTTTTTGGTGGTCTCCCATCTTTCAAAAGATAGAAAGAAGCTCAAGCTCAAAAACTTTTCTTATTAGTTTACTTCTCATTAAATTTCTCTATTTCTCTCTCCCAAATACGAGAGGATGTTTGCACGCCGGAATGTATTCAATTCTGTGAACTTTAACAGAATTGGGTTCATAGATGAAGAATATTCGTTATTTCCCAATTGCATACTGGTACAACAACATCCTGTATAAGGAGGCATCATTGGAGGGTTTCATTTTCCTTGTCCAGGTGATACTGGCTTCACACAACCAAAATGATTATAGTGCTTCTTTTAGGCAACAAGAAGTCATTTTGTTTGTCACACTAGGTTTCTTGAAATGCCACACATCCAACTGATATGGGTTCTTGACCACAATAGGAACTTAATGGTGGCCCCATTTGTGACCTTTGCTCACAAACTGCTGATGATACTAGGGCACTCCATGGAATTGGAGATGCAGTCAGTTATGGTTTGGAAGACAATTAGTTGATTTCTAATATCCAAGAACCATGTGATTGCTATGTTTTGCTGTCAACTGTGAATTTAGGTCTTCTTACTGTAAACTAGTTAACTATCTGGAAATGTATTCAATTGCTTCCCAACTTAGATAACTACTCTCAATTTAAGAAGTATTGTCTAGATAATTGTGTTTTTGTCATGGTTTGATGTGCATGCTTGTTCTTTGTGCCTTTTCTTATGTACCATAATTTGAATGAAAAAGTGCAAAGCCTTCTCCACTTTCCGTAGGCTATTCAAAAGGAATGTGATGCTCATAGGCACTTGTTTGATTTAATAGTTAATATAGGACTTGACTTTCATTGCTTCTATGTGATAATTAGTTTTCAGCGAAATATGGCACATAGTAATTGTTTAATGTGATCAATCTTTTGGCTCCGTCTAGAATCAGCTTGCCACCTGCAATTACCATAAAGAAATGAACTGAATTTTTCTTATGAAGATCGTAAGCTCTTTTTCTAACAGTATAGATGTACTGGATGGCTTCGTCATACATAATATATCAACTATCACTTCAAACTGTCACATATTCAAAAATACCTAACTGTTCGTTTTGGTAATTGAAAAAATGGACAATTTTAGGAAAAATGCAGAAGCCATTGCCAGAGCTGCTAAAGGAATACGATCTGCCAGCAGGTCTCTTCCCTCGGGATGCGACCAATTACGAGTTCAACGAAGAGACAAAGAGGCTTACCGTGTTCATACCATCTGTATGCGAGGTTGGTTACAGGGACTCCTCCGTCTTGCGCTTCTTCACCAGTGTCTCTGGTTACCTAGAGAAAGGAAAGCTGGCTGACGTCGAGGGGATGAAGACGAAGGTTATAATTTGGGCAAAAGTCACTTGTGTCTCGGCCGAGGGATCAAAGGTCCATTTCACCACAGGAGTGAAGAAAACCAGGAGCAGAGATGCCTATGAGGTCCTTAGAGATGGTATCCCTGTGGATAAGTTTTAGGTAGCTGTTTGAACTTTTATGTATTAGTTGTTTGTTGTGTGTCCTGGAATGATGATGATGCTGTTGAGTCTGTGAGTATGCTGGTCATCCTCTTCCAAAACTCAAAAGTAACTTCTTTGTTAAGATGCTTCTTTAAATCAATCACTCTGGAATTTGAAGCACTATATTATGCGTCATATACTTTAGAAATCTTCCCCTCGGGAGGCTTCACCGAGTAAAACTTTGATACAAAAGGAAGTATCAAAGTTTTGATACCTACTTTATATGACATGTGAGTCCATCCTCAAACTTTATGTCCACACGTTTCACGAAGTGAAATTTTTTTGTTGTTTTTTGGGGGTGTGTGTGTGTTGTTGGGGGGGGGGGGGGGGGGGGGGGGGGGTGGGGGTGGTTGGGGGTTGCACTTGTCATATAAAGGAGGTTTCAAAACTTTGATACCTCCTTGGGTATCAAAGTTTTCTCCGGCTTCACCATGTATTACTTCTGAAAGATACACCAACTCTGCAACATCCAATATAGGCATGATTTAGGCATTGCTGCTGCTGCTATAAGGAAACAGCTTTTGGAAGCACGCTCCCTTCCTCTTACTCCAAGAGTTGTTCCAAAATTGAACTAGTTTTTCAAAAAAATAAGTAGAAGCAATGATAATATGGCAACTTTTGCCGATGCTATTAGAAAAAGAGCAGATGCATGCAATAATCTATGCAAAATCCAGGTCTAGTTGTTTGCAAAACTATCCAAATTTTGGTTAAATGGTAAGCCAACAAAAATTGTCAACCTTTAAGCTAAGAGATTATCAACTTTTAAGCTTGATATACGGAAAGATTTTTACATAAATTAGCATACAATAATCAAAAGCAGATACAGGAAAAAAGGGTAAGAAAATATACTTAATTGAAAACACCAAATGTAAATAACATTGTAAATGGACTATAGTTGACTAAAAATATAACAAAAGAATTGTACTATTGTTGAAGATATTTAAGTAAAATTAGTAATAAAATGTTTAAAATCAAAAGAAAGTAAAATTACTAATGAAATGTTTAAAATCAAAAAGAAAATAAAATTAGTAATAAAATGTTAAAAGGAAGAAAAAGTTTGCACCAGCCGGGAATCGAACC
>JANAVB010032220.1:9983410-10038116 GCA_029216955.1 Iris pallida
TTTCTGATGTGAGTTGCATATAGCACTCCAAAAATTAATAGCATAAATGCGGTGCAGAAGCAGAATGGATATATTACATAATAGTTAAAGAGCTATAAATAGGTTAAAAAGTGATCTGTAACAATAAAATTGCAGATACATAATGTGAGCAGCTCTCATTTAGTTTTGGTAATTTCAATGTACCAAGCATTTTGCAGAATTTTGATGGTTCAGAGAGATCAATCTACTAGTCTCATTGTCTGGACTTGCTTGAATGTGTTCAAATGCTGGTGCAAATGGTTGAATATCACTTGTTCATTCTTGGTTAAGATTCCTAACCAACCATTTATTTTTATACTTGAATTGTTGGATAATGTGCGACATTATATGAACTACTGGAACAATAAAGAGGATATGGGATTATTCAAGTAACTAATACCAATACAATTATAAGAACAAGCTGCGTTGTGATTTAGTCAACCAAAAGTAGATAGGTAAGAGGATTTTCCTTTCAGAAATTTTCATATAGAGTGAAGAATTTTAACGATATTATAAAAAAAGTAATAAGTTTGGGGAAATTGCAATTGGGATAACGAAACGACATCACTGGTGGCGTGTGTTGCGCGAGCAGCCTATTCCTCCATCACACGCCATCACTCATGGAGTGTGGTGTGCCCCGCTCACACTATTCCCCATCACACGCCATCACGCCATCACTCATGGAGTGGTGTGCCCCACTCATTCCCCATCACACGTCATCACTCATGGAGTGTGGTGTGCCGCACTCAACCCACAAGCCATCACTAATGGAGTGTGGTGTGCCACACGCCATCACTCATGGAGTGTGGTGTGGCCCACTCAAGCCACCACTATTAGTTATAATTATTAATTTATAAAAGTAATAGCTAACTATTAGTTATAAAAAAAAATTAAAATAATAATAATGACTAATTTTTAGTTAACTATTATTTAATTTTTAATTAACTATAAATTAAATATAAAAAAATAATATAAAAAAAACTGATAATTAATATATTGATTAATTAATTATCTAATAGAACAACGAAATTATTTAAAAATAACTAACTTTGTCCTAAATCCAACTTTTTTTTTTCCAAATCCAAATTTTTGTTTGGAATACTTTTCATATCCAAATCATTCTCCAACCAAACATTGAATTTCATAGATTTTGTTCCAAAACCATAAAATCTTAAAATCCAGTTTCAAATACGATTTACCAAATGGGCCAATGTAACTAAAATGAAATTTAGTAGTAGGCGGCACAAACGTTACAAAATTTCATTAACTAATTTTTTTTTTAGAAATTGCTAAGGGATAACACAAATTAAAGTATAAAATGTACTCTCTTTTTTGTCTTACTCTTTCTTTCCAAAATTTGGAATCTTTATTCATATTTTTTTGGAGTTGTTATTGACACTCTTAAAATATTATTCTGTACTCTTCTTTAAATTTCTATCATTCTAATTCCAAATATATCCATTCATTAAATATGACACTAATTTGTGCCTGCATGGGGGGATGAGTGAATGATGATATTTAGTAGTGCTAATAGTATTAATACAGGGACAAATTTAAATTTTGAATGTTAAAAATTAAAGAGGAGTGCAGGATGACAATTTAGGAGTGCCAATAACGTTCTCTCTTTTTTTGCATAGTTTTTTTTCTAGTAGATAATCCATGAGTAGGAAATCCTACAATATGGTCCAATAACGTTCTCTCTTTTTTGCATAGTTTCATGTTTGTTAGCAAACCAAAAAAGGTGTTGCGTTGAGTGGTGGCGTGTCCATGAGTGGTGGCTTGAGTGGGCTACACCACACTCCATGAGTGATGGCGTGTGGCACACCACACTCCATGAGTGATGGCTTGTGGGTTGAGTGGGACACACCACACTCCATGAGTGATTGCGTGTGATGGAGAATGAGTGGGGCACACCACACCACACTCCATGAGTGATGGCGTGCGATGGGGAATAGTGTGAGCGGGACACACCACACTCCATGAGTGATGGCGTGTGATGGAGGAATAGGCTGCTCGCGCAACACACGCCACCAGTGATGTCGTTTCGTTACCCCAATTGCTATTTTCCCAAACTTATTACTTTTTTTACAATATCGTTAAAATTCTTCACTCTATATGAAAATTTCTGTTTTCCTTTAACTGTCATTAATATGTTAGATTTGACTCAAAAGCGGTTTTGGATTTTTAGTTGAAGATCAGAATCTTGGGACCTGTTATGAGTGTTTAATTGAGGATAATTCGTGTAATAGGTATTTAGTCAATTTCTGAGATTGTCATGTGTCCGCTTTACCTCTATGCAACTGGTTTCTTCACGCTTGTCTAGGCATAACCAATTGGTATCGAAGATGTCCAAATAACCAAAAAGACAAGAGTGCAACACAAAAGTAAACAACAAACTGTAACATACTCCATATAAAAAAGGGCGTCTTAGTGCCACATGGCTCATGCTAATGCAGGGTCCTGGGGTGGTCAAAACCCCTAACCCCATCTAGAGAGGTATTTTGCAGACTCGAACTAGCATCCTCTGCATCCTCAAGGATGCAAGCGCCAAGCCTTGTAATTATGACAACTCACACCTATGACAACTGACACCCTCTAAATCCTAACATGCTCGATATAAAAATTAAAATGTCCTTAATAAGTCAAAAGGTAGAGATCAAACCCGCAACTTTACCTTACCCGTAGAAATAAGCAGGTAAAAGTTACAGATTATCCTACTTGTTTGATAAAATGGGAAAAAATAATAATGTTCACCTTCACTATAAATGTCAGCGAAGATTAAGACACGTTACTGGTTCGTCCTTAAAAAATTGACATCCCTACTACTTGCTAGACAGGTAAGATGGCTTTGTACCAAGGCTTGTAATGCAAAGTTGCATTTCATGATGGGCTTTCTCCTAGTGTGGAACATAAACTTGATAGTACATATATGGATATCGACATCATTTCAGGATATAAGTTGTTCCGGTGAAAGTGAAGGTGGGGTGCTGGATCTTTGTTCTAGGGCTGCTCTCTTCAGACTCTGCTTAACCTTGGCAATTACATATGACATAGTTACACATGCATAGACCTCACATGAAGCTTGTACAACAAGTAGTTCATACGGATACACAACAAAATATACCAAATTGTATTGATAATTTGATATAGATCCAAACATCTAGCTTCGTAAATTACATAATATATGTCAGATACTGATCATAAGAACCATGTTTCAAAACTGCTTTAGACAGGTATCCATAAGGGAAGGAAGCTAAAAAAAAAACATAGCATAGTGCAACATAATTCAAAGTTGTGGTCAAAGGAGACGTGAGGAATGCCCCATTAACGACCATACACGACAAGTTTCATTACTTGGAGGTTCAAACAAGCTGAACAGCATGAGACCTTTTACTATATGTGTGCGCGTGTGAAGAAAATGTTCCTAAGGGTCGCGATAGGAAATTTCCTAACGGGAGTCCATGTGTCAAAACCTACCTGAATACCACTGCCGCCCACCTGCAACTATGTGTGTGTGTGCAGTGTGCACACGTGTGAACAAAAGATTCCCCATAGGAAATTTCCTAAGAGGAGTCAACGTGTCAAAACCTACCTGAGTACCAACATCCACGCGCATTGCAGCAAATCTCAACTAAAGTAAAGATATTGGAGGAATGGTAGTTATGGGAAGATATGAATGGATTGTCCAGATTTTGACATGTGGAATATATATACATGTGGAATATATATATATATATATATATATATATATATATATATATATATAGAGAGAGAGAGAGAGAGAGAGAGAGAGAGAGAGATAGAGAGAGAGAGAGAGAGAGATGGATCTACTGGATGAGGGATATGAAGAAAGAAGAGGGAATATGATGAGAAATGAAAATAGGAAGAAATTGAAAAGGGGGAAAAGGGAGAATTGGGGGCTTTAGGAGGATTGGAGGAAACAGAACAAAGTAGCTTAATATGATTCAAATTGTTATGAAGGTTCTAAAGGATTTCCTCTATGCATGTTCTCTTCTAGAAAAAAGGTAAAACATTAGATAAGAAAGGATGAGCATATACGATGCCATTGATTTCCATGTCGTGCTACTAATATGTACTAATTTATGTAGACACACCAACATATACACCCATAAGATTTCACTTCTATCTATGAAATTTTATTTTGATCACCCATAGCTTCTACAGTTAGCTCTAAAAGATGTATCACTAAGCATGTGCTGATTACATGAATTTCCAGGCTGGGCAACTATATTCCACGGTTAGGATATTTATCAGGGACAACCCAGGGCCCCCCGGATCATTAGGGAAGAAGAAGCATTACAACTTTGAAAATAACACGGAAACACGAATACTCCAAATTTACTGTTGTATCATATGATCGTAGCATGTCCGTGTGAAATGCGCACCTGACACGACAAAGACACTCCAAAATACATTAGGACACACACGCCAAACCAGTGCCAGATAGAGTGTCGTGTGGTCCATACCGTGTCGTATCCGTCCAACATAGCAAAGGTATAACTAATGATAGTATTTTGGAAGTTCAATGACAAGAATTAACTCCGAAACTAATATCAAGTTCAAAATCACGATCCACACACCGATGGTTCAATATAGATAACACAAATTGAATTTTTTTTTAATCAAGAATTGGATATCTAGACTCACTCTCTCGTCTCGCCAGGAGCGATCTCGTCGCCTCTCAAGCTCCTGAGCCGGTCGACCCACTGGTCCTCCGGCACCCGGCCCGCCCAGTCCGGCGCCGATCCGAGAAAACTCACCCCCCTCATCGCGTCCATGATCCTCGAAGCGGTCTCTGGCGGCAGCGGAGACCTCCTCCTGCTCTCGTCCTCTTCAAACGCCCTCAATATCGAGGCTTCCCTCTCGTTTCCCTCCTCCTCCTCCTCCTCCTCCTCCACCTCCGGTTCCAACCCCGATTCATCCTCTTCTTCTTGTTCTTCTCCATTGAGATCTACGGAGAAGAAGTTAGGACTGGGGTTAGGGTTTTTGTGGCCATTGGAGAGGATGTGGAAGGGTTCGGGATCGGGCTCGGATTCGGGTTCGGAGTGGAAGGAGATGGGGTGGTAGGAGTCGTAGTGGTCGGCGGGGTCGGTGTCCGTGTCGGAGAAGTCGTCGTCGTCCTTTGAGGGGGTTTCTGCAAAAAAATAAAGAAGAAAGAAGCAAAAGTAGAGAAAGGTTATATGAAGAGGACGATTATTGCGGAAATTAATTGTAATTTTGATGAAATAATTTGAGATGGACTTTAAGCTCTTATTATTGCCTTCAGGAGGAACCGGCATTTTTTTTGCTCTCCGAGGATAGGAAGATGACTGAAGTGAGAAGACTTGGAAGTGCCAAGATTCGTCATATAAATGATAAACAATTGTCAATTAGAAATTTAAGAAGTATATGGATTTGAAATCATAAAGTAATGAAGTACTTTATCGCAAATAAGTCCCATAAATAACTGGAAATAGAAAATGTAAAAAGCATACAGATTTGAGATTTCAAATAGTAAATAAAAATAAAATAAAATTTGCACCAGCCGGGAATCGAACCCGGGTCTGTACCGTGGCAGGGTACTATTCTACCACTAGACCACTGGTGCCGAATGAGATTCTGCTTAAATTATTTTATTCATTAGATTTATATCTGGTAATTTATTCCAATTTAAAGTTCTAATAAAATTAGTAAATAAAATGTTTGAATCAAAAATAAAATGGAAAGTTGCACCAGCCGGGAATCGAACCCGGGTCTGTACCGTGGCAGGGTACTATTCTACCACTAGACCACTGGTGCTGAATGAAATGGATTTTTAGGTTTTGATATTTATTATAGTTATCTCTACTTTGGTAATTTATTCCTGTTTCTACTTCTAGTAAAAATAGTAATAAAATGTTTAAAATAAAGAAAAAAGAGAAAATTTGCACCAGCCGGGAATCGAACCCGGGTCTGTACCGTGGCAGGGTACTATTCTACCTCTAGACCACTGGTGCTGAATGAAAAGGATTTTTAGATTTTGATATTTATTATAGTTATCTCTACTTTGGTAATTTATTCCGATTTCTACTTCTAGTAAAATTAGTAATAAAATGTTTAAAATAAAAAAGAAAAAGAAAGTTTGCACCAGCCGGGAATCGAAACCGGGTCTGTACCATGGCAGGGTACTATTATACCACTAGACCACTAGTGCTTGTCGAAATTGCTAGAAAATGAAGGTTTTATAGAGAATACATGTAACATTCTTATACTAAATTTTAGGGATATTTTGTAAAACCTCCCCTAAATAATGGGCTAATTTGTAAAATACCCCCTAAAGATCTCGAATTGGTAAAATCCCCTTTCCGTCAAGACGCTGTTTGATTTTGGGTGACGTGGCAATCCGTGTGTGTTATTAAGTAAAAAAATAAAAGTTAGACGAAAATACCCCTGCGTACGTGGCAGGGGTCCTCCAACGGTCTTCTCTCTCTCTCTCTCTCTAACGGTCATCTTCTTCCTTTGCTGAACCTATTTATACCGATCATCTTCTTCCTCTATCCAACCTATTTATACCGATCATCCTCCTCCTCTTTCACTTGATCCTCTTCCAGCGTGCAACTTGTCTACCGAAGATCAGGTTCCTACAAGCATGGGGGGTGCTCCTTCATCTATAGAGAAAGAGGTAATTTCTGCCATTAAAGGAGGAAACAAATTATTATATTTACAGTAAGGAGGAAACACAAATTATTATATTTACAGTTAGGAGGAAACACTAATTTTTAATTTCTAAATTTGCAGAAATCGAGTGATGAAAGTGATGAGATTGATGAAAGTGATCAGATTAAATGCCAAATTTGTTGCCAGTCGACACATTCAGCAATAGGGTGCCCATTTATGTACTCAAAATGCCGAAGATATGACGGGATAAGAAGAGTTTGGGAAGGAAACACTTGAGCTAATCCGCACAGAAGATTTTTGAGATGTCAACACTTCAATTGTGCTGAATTCCAGTGGTTAGATGAAGCTGTGAAGTTGCCACCACCAAGACAACATTCAGCAAAGGGGTGTGCTAAGTGTGGTAGTCGTGTACATTGGGCCAAAGATTGTCCTGAAGAGATTGGTGAATTGTGTGGTCAGTTTCAAGGTTCACTGAAGTTAGACCAAATGAAAAGAAGATCAATGTAAAATAGACATTTGTTATATATAAACATGCTATCAACTATCAGCTGCAGTCTTCTCTTTCATGTCCACAGTTTCTAGACATACACTCTAGGTAATCAGCCGTCATCCATAAACTGTCGAAAAATACATGCACCAAACATAGTATCATTACAAAAGACAAATTGCAAGACTTCTCTTTCATGTCCATAGTATGTAAACATAGAATCCTTACAGAAGACAAACTTTCCAGAGTATCTAAATGTCCACAACCCAAAAATACATGCTATCAGCTGCAGTTAAAAGACAAACTTTTACATGCTATCACTGCACAAAATACTTAAAGCAGAGAATAACCTCTGTACAAAATGTCCACAACAAAAAAAAACCAAGTACAACTGCAGTTAAGGCCTCCATCTAGGTGGCCTGAAGATCTGGGATTGGGGTCTTGTTGCTTCCCTCATGCCATCAGCTTTAAATCCATACATGCTATGAAAGTTTGCTGCTGTTGCTGCTCTTCCAGCTGCACCCACCCCTGTATAAGGAGGCACATTAACTCCTCTTCCAGCAGCATTTGGGCCTCTACCTCTTGTTTGAGAAGCACCAGGTTCCATGCCACTAAATGTTGACCAGAACAAGTAATAAGAAAGCATAAAAACATCCTAACTATTAAATAACATGTTTATTGTACCTTCCAGTAGTCTGTTGCTGAGCTGGAGGATTGCCTCCTCCTCTGCCTCTTCCTCTGCCCCTTCCAGGAGTCTGTGCATCAATCTTTGCAGCATTCCTTGTTGGGCAAGTTCTTATATTGTGACTTAGAGAGTGACAATGTCCACACTTTCTCTTACCTTTCTTTGAGCTAGGTGTGCCTTCAATATCAGTCCTTATTCTATTTATCCTTGGTCTTCCAGCAGATCTCTTGTGTTTTGGTTTAAGCACTATCATTTCAGGCTGGGTACAAAACACAAACTTTATCTTTATGCCTACTGATCACCCAAAATATTTAGAGCATAAATGTAAGTAAATTGATGACACAAAACACAAACTTTACCTCTACCCAATTCTCTTGGCTTGCACATGCCTTTACCACCCCAGCATAAGCCTTCTTGTAGGACTTTACCTTGTGCAAGTCATCTACCAAACTGCAAAAATGTAAGTAAAGCCATAAGTTAATATATAAGACAGCTAAAGTGTAGATATAGAAAAGTAAAACTGAAAGTGTACCTAATGACATCAATCCTCAAGTGTGTGGCCACTGCAACTGCATGCACACATGGAATTCCAGTGATATCCCAAACACAACAACTGCAAGACTTCTCGTTCATGTCCACATCCCACCTACTGGAACTCTTGTTGTTCACTACACACCAATTATATTCACTAGCACATCTCCAATCATATCATCATACTTGTCATCAACTTTGTGGTATTCTCCAAATCTCTCAGGCTCATCTGACTCTTCTGACTCAGATTCAGAATCAGACTCTTCCTCGGATGTAGAGCTGTCAGACCTAGCACTATGATATTCATGTTCAATTGGCAAATCATTAATGTCAACCTCATTGAGATTAGTACTCTCAGGGAGCACATCCAACTCTTCTTCATCCATGCCTAGAAGCTCCTCTGCAGTCTCATGCTCTTCATCAAACTCTACTTGTGCTTTCTTCTTGCTTGTTGCAGCTCTTCCATCTACATTTTCCTTTGCCCTCTTCTGTGGTGTCTGCTGCTCCCTTTGTGAATGTTTTCTAGGTGAAGCTCTTCTTGCAGGAGATGTGGCATATACCACATTGCTTGCTGTAGCCACATTCTCAGGTCTTTCTACCTTACTAGCAACTCTTTTCTTGATGCATTTCTTAGTAGGTGTTACTGGCTTTTGAGTGACTGGCTCCTCTGGTTGGCTTGGCTGAGTTGGCTTTGTTGGCTGCTCACTAGAAGGAACTCTTCTAGGTGGAACTCTTGGTGAAAATCTTCTTCTCTGCCCACTGGGAGGCTGACTTGGCTGCTCATTCACAGGAAGACTAATAAGGTCATTGAAGAGTTCTTCAGCAACTCCTTCAGATTGTAAAAACCTAATCAAATCTTCAACTCCCTCATTTGTAGCTACCTTAATTGGATTGGTATGCACCATAAATAAATGAACTTTATCAGGTCCTTCATGATCTGAACCAGTCCAAAACCTCAACAAGTCTTTGTCTCCATCTGCATCAATTAAAAATCCACCCTCCAAATATTGAAATGTTATTAGCCCTCCCAAACCATGCAGATACTTTCCCATCCCATTGATCAAATCTAGCATACACAATTCATCTCCATCAAAGACTCCAAAATCTACTACTTTTCCATTCTTGTAATCATAGTATCTTAGTCCACCAAATGGCTGTTCTTTCGGCCAAGAGCCCCCATAATGAATGAGTAGATGTTTCTTGCCAAAATCTACTCTAGCACTACAAATTAGCAAAACAGGGTACAAATTTAGGGCACAGATTTTGTAAAACAGGGTACAAATTTAGGGCACAAATTTCTAACATTAGGGCACAAATTTCTACCAAATCTAACATTAGGGCACAAATTTCTACCAAATCTAACATCGAAGAAATAACAGTTGGTTTAAAAACCAAGAATCGAAGGAAAACAAAGAATTGAAGAAACAAATACTGCATGTTCGAAAAATAACACATAATCGAAAAGAAACTTACAACGTTCGTGGATCTAGAGACTGCATGTTGGGTTCTCCTCTCCTTCGAGCCTTCTCCTCGCCTTCAGACCTCCAATTTTGTCAGAATTTTGGAAAATTTTTCCTCCTCCTTCTCCTTCTTTCTTTCTTTCTCTCTCCACTGTCGAAACGTCTTCTCAGGAGGAAATTTTTCCTCCTCCTTGTTGGGTTTTGGGCGGACTTTTGGGGAAGGGTATTTTCGTCTAACTTTTATTTTCTTACTTAATAACACACACGGATTGCCACGTCACCCAAAATCAAACAGCGTCTTGACGGAAAGGAGGTTTTACCAATTCGAGATCTTTAGGGGGTATTTCGCAAATTAGTCCATTATTTAGGGGAGGTTTTGCAAAATATCCCTAAATTTTATTGGAGGTTTGGAATTTTTTCTACACATACTGCATGTCTATCCGACCAATTGCTCCCAGCTCGGCAGCTCCCACCAATCCGCTCACACCCCGGTTTGAAGCCGGGTAGATGGAACGGATGCCTCCAACCTCAACCACTTGGGTTAAAAATGATTGACCTACAACTGCGTTCTTATCATATAACTAGTAAATACACGTACTTTGCACGTATAATAACGTATAATAAGAATAGGCAAATTATAAGGGCACCTCCACATTTACTAAGGGGCAACCCAAAATTTTTTCCAAAAAATTACAAGTTTGCCATTGGGTTTTTTTACTAGGGGGGCAGCCCAAAAAACACTATATAAGCCAATTTCATTTTAGATTTCATCTCTCTCTTTCTTCCTCCCTCTACTACTTCTCTTCCTCCACTCCTTTTTTCTTCTCCTCATATAAACCTATAATTAACCCTAGCTAGGTGAAATTGTCCCCCAACCTAAAATTTATGGTAGAATACAGTGTCAATCACTTCTCCCATTAATTTGTAAGTCGTCGAATTTATTTTTGTGTAATATTTTAAGTTTTAACCTAAATTTTACATATAAAAGTTGAATTTTGTGTTTAATGTAGAAAAAAATAGAAAATGGAACAACCGGGACCATCAAATGCGGGATACTCTCCTCCCACAACTTCCGAAGAACACTTCGACGCTTCGGAAACCCTCGTGGTAACTACACTTGGACTTTACTTCGGGTAAAAAATTGGACTTTGACACAGAGGACTGCCACAAATGTTGCAGTCCCTCACATATATAGGACTGCCAGAGATGTGGCAGTCCTATATATGTGAGGGACTGCCACATTTGTGGCAGTCCTCTGTATGTGAGGGACTGCCACATCTGTGGCAGTCCTCTGTGTCCAAGTCATTTCCTCTTTTAAGCAGCCTGCCTTACCAACTTATCAGAGGAAGGAGTAGGAAGAAGACGAGCAGAGGACGCGTTACGTACAACCACCACGATGGTTCGTTAAGGAATAACAGGTAATTCCATTCATCTAATTCCCTTATGTATTATATAAATGCTCATATATATTCTTCTAATTTCTTCTCTGCACTCTCTTGACAGGCCCATATTTATATGCTTGCAATGTTTCGATCGATCGACTGCTTCTTTTCTCCCTTGTGAACTGGCTGGGCATATATGCATGCATGAATAAACATCTCATGTTTACTTTCTATATTTATGATTTGATTGTTGTTTAATTGCAAATGTTGGTTGGATTAGTTTTCATTCATGTAAAAGATTTATTTGGATTGGTTTTACTTTCTACATATGTAAAATTTGGTTGGATTGGTTTTACTTTCTACATATGTAAAAGATTTGTGTGGATTTGTCTATTTTCCTCCTGATAACATGGACTCATTATCCATAAGTGAGGACAGATGCTCCTGGAGGAGGGCAACAGATGCTCCTGGAGATCTTGTGGGTATCGGGCCGTTTCCATCTTCCTGATAACAAAGAGGATTTTAGCAAGGACTGCCACACACAGGGCAGTCCTTTACTTGTGAAGGACTGTCCTGTGTGTGGCAGTCCTTGCTAAAATCTTCTGTGATCAAATCACACATCAATTCATCTATGACTGCCACACACAGGGCAGTCCAACACTTGTGAAGGACTGCCCTGTGTGTGGCAGTCCTAGATGAATTGAAGTGTGAGCAAATCACAGAACAATTCATTTAGGACTGCCACACATAGGGCAGTCCAACACTTGTGAAGGACTGTCCTGTGTGTGGCAGTCCTTACTAAAATGTTCTGTGATTTGATCACAGAACAATTCATTTAGGACTGACACACACAGGGCAGTCCAATACTTGTGAAGGACTGTCCTGTGTGTGGCAGTCCTAGTTCCGACCAGACATAAATATTGTGGTTGGATCAAAAGGATGGAATATCACACGAGATGCAAAACGTTAGCATATACATGGACGATGAAAATACCCTTCAGAACAGAAATATGAAAATGCATTTGATGCAAGCACCAAGAAAGCATTATAAACCATGAGGAAAGAATCAGAAGAGCCGCAACTCGAGCATTAACCTGAGGGAAAACATGGTATGGAAGAATTGTTAAGAAAAGTGCCATTTTAGAGTTTGATTTTTATTTTCTTTAATCTGTCTCTTCTTGATCGGCTAGAGTAGCTAGCCTCGTATGCAAGGTTGTAGATGCGGATCGGGCTAGTTTTCTTCCCTTTTGGAATGAAGCATTTACTGTTTCCTCCCAGCATCAATGTCAAAACGGCAAATGAGATTAAGTTGGTTCGTACCGTTTGCTATTTTTACCATACAAAAAATGACCAAAAATGACAAACGCCAAACGCCAAAACAGTAGTGAGAGCACCTCCATAAGCTGCCGACCAATGTGGAAGTTGTCAAATTCTTAACTGTAGTTGTTCTCTTTCATATTTTCTTTCCCTTTCCTCTCCTCCTTCTCTGTTCTTTCTATGTTATTTATGATACTAATGTGAACTGTTACCCCCTATCCCCCACCCCCAGACCACAACTAAAACTGAGTACAGTAGGACTGCCTGGCATGTGGCAGTCCAATTGCAAACAAGGACTGCCACAGTCCTGGCAGTCCTATATTGAAAGAGGACTGCCAGGACTCTGGCAGTCCTTGTTTACATGTGGACTGCCACATGCTTGGCAGTCCTACTGTACTCAGGGCCGACAGACGAACGACTCGCTAGTTTGTCGTTTTCTAGGGTTAGGGTTTGAAGAAAAATTGTGGGTTTGTCGTGTTCGAAAATGCCATTCATAAACCCTAAAGAGATTCTAAACCTAAATTATCAAAAGTTTTTAGAGAATTAAAACTATTCTAGGGTTTCGAATAGAATGTAGAAAATTATAGAAGAAATTAGGGGAGAACGATTTCTTCGACTTGTGTGTCATCTCGTCGAATGTAGGAGTGTTCTTGAAAAAATTTTGGTGGAGGAATTAGGACTAGAGTGATGGAGGAGAATTTTCTAGGGTTTAGGGAGAGGGAGAGAGAGTTCTTCTTCTTTTTCTTTTGGAGGAGAGAGAGAGGAAATGATGAAATGAATAGGAAATTTGAGTTTGGGGGGTTGGGCTGCCCCCTAGTAAAATTTGGGCTGCCCCCTAGTAGAATCTCCACCAAATGGGCTGCCCCCTAAGTAAGGGCTGCCCCTTAGTAAATGTGGAGGTGCCCCTATAAATTGCCTAAGAATATTATCCAATTATAGTTAAATATCTTTTCTAACTCATGTGGTTAAGGTGTGAGATATTTCTTTTGTTTGGTTGAGTTCAATTCCCCATGTTGAATATATATAACAAATTTGAACTTTTTTTAACATTTTTTTTACATAATTTAATTTTTTTTATAATAAAATGAACCATGATATACATACAGCTTAGACGGCTCACTTTTGAGCCGTTTTGAAGCCTCATTATATAGTAGAAGATATATTCCAGCTACAACTTGGGGATGTTCCCACAAGTAGGAACAAGAATAGAGATCAAGATAGAGGCATTCAATAGAGAATTGAGAAAGAAATAAGAGAGATCCATGAAGCATTAGCAAAGCTTTCTATTAATTATTTGGTAGGATTTAGTCTAGTTACCGGTAAAGAAAAAGGCAGTCATATATGTCTCCTGACTCGAGGTTTTAATGAGCAGCATGACAAGCAAAATACTTATTTACACAAACATAGCGATCAGATCCATCGAGCACAACTGTTCTTCTTATTGCTAACTGTCATATGAAATTTAAAAAAAGTGAAAAATTGTTACACAGAAGAGTCGGTTTAAGAATAAAATCATCCAAGTAATGTTTAACATCATCAAAGTAATAAACAAAAACCCTCTCCTTTATCATCCGTCCTTGTGCACTAATCAATAAATAACATCATTTGCCTCGCGACAAAGACTAAGCCAAATAACCAAAAATACAAGCACCAAGGCTTATTGTTTTCCTTAATAACGCAAACAAGAAAAGCTCTAATAGCAAAGACCTGACCGAATACATGTTTGATCCAGAGTTAACTGGGTTCAGATGTGGAAATAAAACCACCACATTGGTCTGACAGAAAGAACTTTTCAGTAGTTCATTGGGGCATAAGAACCTCGATTGCCATGTTGAAGTCCTCTTAGTTTTCTTGCCAAAGAACCAAGCAGAGTCTGCGAGGAGTGAAAAAGTAAGCATTAGCACATATGTAGCTGAAATCAAAAGATTATTTTTACATCGCGACTTGTCTATTAGCTCATGCAGATATCGATCTTGTGCTTAGGTACATGCTGAAAGTATAAGATTCTATAATATGCAGGCCAAGCTAACTTTGGAAATGAAACTTCATCTTGTGGCAGATAAAACAGACGCAGAACAAATGAAGCGTCCATTAAAATTGATGTGCCAAATGGGAGGGTTTGAATTCACACAAGAACACACTGATCCACAAACTCAAAGGTTGATAAGATTAAGTGCAGATACAAAATAGAAAATGCATAAGACCCAACCGTTAGGTGCTTTCGAGGTTTCTCAAACAAATCAAGGCCACACCAACTGAATAGTTTCCTATAGCCAAGTAGTTAGCTCAAAACAGAAACGTTCGTTTTGAGATATGCACTTCACAGTCAATGAAATAGTTTCATAAGAAAGTTGTCCACACAATAGATCAGCTTTCTCTTGGGAAGCTGCTCATTTTACGACAAATTAACTTCACAAGGTAAAATACCTCCAGAGGTTACTGAGAGAAAGTCGCAAGCAAATTTCAGGTTGCTCTCTTCTAAACGGAATGTTCTCTTAAGAAAAAAAAGATAGATGAGAAGAAATGTTGTGGAGTTTCCTTGGCCATACATTAATAATAGATTATGAATGATGAATCTAGTTTGATTAGTGGGAATAATATTTGATAAGTTATTGATAATCAAGATGTGCTTAATATACTTTGGTATGTTATTCAAAGTTCTGCAGATATGATGAATAATTTGGATTAACAATATATGACCAACTTTCCCACCGTGATTGCATGCATTTTGCATCTGTAGCAATTTAGAAGATTTAGAGACTAACCCTTGCTCTATGGGGTAAACTAAGCCAAAATTCCAGATTCGGAATTGCCTGAAGAAGAGAGAAAAGGAATGTTAGTAATAATGACTGCAACTAAGAAATATAGGCTTCTACAAAATTTTAAAAACAAATATATATATATATATATATATATATATATATATATATATATATATATATATATATATATATATGGGGAGGATCGGGAGCCCCGTCGCCCTCGACCGTTAGATCGAGCGGGCGCGCACGGGCCCAGATCCAATGGTGCAGAGGGGCGGGGCTCCACGGGCGGGTCTTTTGATCACCCCCCCCCCTCTCTCTCTCTCTCTCTCTCTCTCTCTCTATATATATATATATATATATATATATTATATATATATATATATATATATATATATATATATATATAAGCTTAGCAAATTTTAAGTAACCCATTTTGATGACTCTTTCATAAAATTATATTCAGATTTGAGATACAAAGAAAAACACTCAGTCTGATAAAAGTTGGCAAACAGGATTCTAGGCATGCTGAATAGCCTGAATTGTATTAGAAAACTATCAACTATGTTGCACGGGAACAAATATCACACTAGGACTCGGCGACATTGACACGACATTGATTTTGAAGTGTCCTATTGTATTTGGAGTGTCTGTGTCGTGTCCAATCGCCAACATGACTCGACATGAACACAACGCCGATTTTTGGAGTATCCCTGCTTCCTAGAGTGTCAAGAACCATCCAAAAGTGTGACATTTGAAATTTGTAATGAAATGTGGTCAGATGCATTTTGTGTATTTGTGTGCAAATTATCCATTATATTACTTGCCATCAATATTAATTATATACCTTGAGTAATAATACATGTAACCTTGAATTGATCTAATAAAGGAATTAAAATAATAAAATGAAGACATGCCAATAACAGAAATGAGGGGAAACTAGTTTAGTTGTTTATCTTGTGTGATGTCTGCTCATTGCATGCCACTGAAACCAATGCATAATCTAAAAAGATAGTGCAGAAATCCAAGATAAAGTAATGCTTATAGGCTCAGTATATATGAAAGAAATTAAAATAGGGCTAACTGTTGGAAGTAATAAAGAACTCATACTTGTGCACCATGAATCCCAAGAAAGTAGAACCTATAAATGGTTCCAACTAGAAGGTAGGCTCCCAGAAGGCACAGTAATCTGAAAATGGAAGCAACAATTGTTGGTCAGGTAAATGCTTAGGAATTAAAAACTTTTCATTGATGAACAGAAAAGAGAATGTTCGCACTACAACTGCTCATAAATTAATTGCTTAACATAGAGGAATAAGAAGACACAGTACATGATCATTAATGTACCAAACCATCCCCACCCCCCTCCACCAGAGATAACCTTTGCACAACCAGATGGGTGCCTAATTTCTGTAGCCTGTAGAAACCATAGACCATATGTCATAATTCTTACGTGTGTATAAATAAAAATATCAGCATCCATTGACTACAGAGTTATGAGAAACTATTAAGATTAGCTAGTGTATATTTCACTAACATACAAATTTAGCTATATTTTAATCCTCGATGGAAAAAATGCAGAAAGAAGATAACTCGGGCTTAATGTCTTGTACTATTCACTGCTGGTTCTATGCTCGGATAAGGGATTACATCCTAGGAAGTACACACAAGCCAAAAGTGTGGAGACCATGTCGTGTTGGACATGTTTTGGGTACAAACCAGAAACTACACCATACATTAGGACACCAAATTAGGTGACGCGTTATTTTTTCTGTGTCCTTAACGTGTCGTGTCGTATCCATGTTTGTGCAACATAGGTTACATCAGGTAAAGGACAGCCAGCGTAAAACTCAGGATCCTATGAAAGGAATCCATACAAAATACAGATCGGGTATCCCTCAAGTAGAGAAGAGATGGCTCTTAACAGATGGTGGAATTAAGGACATAGATATATGTTGTCCGACCCCGGAATTTGGATAAAGGCTCTGTTGTTATTGCGGTTGTAATGGAAACAAAATATGACCAAAGGGGGGAGACATAATTCTGCATGCGCATACTCGTGGGCTATTCCGATTCTTGCCGTTTAAAAAGATGATTTTACAGATCCATCCTATCCGCTAGACCAAACACACACATAAACAGATGTAATGTACAGTGTAGCAAAAGTCATATTAATATTATTGGAAACCTCAATAGAAACACTTGCACGCACAAGTAGCTGGTAGTGTATCTTGAACAGGATACACTTGCACCTAGTAACTTATGGCAACAACTTTTTTACTGATAACATAATCTTCATATGTGATCTATAAAAAATAGCAGCCAAAAAACTGGAAAAAGAAAGGAAGCTTAAAAGGTAGGTAAAGGCGTCCTAAATCTATTTGAGAGAGAGAATGACCCATTTGTGAAGAAAGCTCCTTCTATATAGCAAATCATATTAGAAGACTGGATGCCAATAAATGAATAGAATTATGCTAGCCAAGCAGAGGAGGAGAACACAGAATTCCAAATCGAAAGGTTTACTATGTGACATCCTTCAATGAGATAATGCGGAAGTAGACATGGTCGTGTTATATGTACAGCAAGAAGCAGACAGTAGCTGCTATCATTTCAAAGGTGTGTCAGACTAGAAAACTGGTTTCCTTCCACCACTTTTGCACAAGCAAAACTCTTTCCTTCCTTATACCTGAAGATAAAACCTAAGATATTTCAATTTGACATCTTTCTTTCAGATAGCAGAAAAGGTTTCAAGAGTTATTTGCTTCCATTATTTAAATCTTTTCAGTTTCAGGATCTAGGATGGTTTGCCTGCCTAACTGATAACAGAGAGAACCTCTACATCTATTAGTTACTTATGAAGATAGGAAACAGTCAACTATATACTCACATATTCGCAGCTCCCTAGCAACTGAAATGAATTTGGCACCTAGGCAAAAAAATAGAAATCAGGATGGATAACATTAAATTTAAGAAAATTACCACAATAGTTAAAAATAGAGAGAAGGACAACAGCATACTTGGGCTTCTATAGGGTCACAGAAAACTGAAACAGAAAGCGAACAATTCTCTCTACCATTGGCTATCATCTTGGTAATGACCCCTTTATGGGGATTTTTTGAGTCTGTTAATGCAAACAAATGGGATAACTTATCAGTTTTATGGAAGACAGCTTACCCTATGGGGAAAGTGACAGGCGGATATCATATGCTAAAGTAAAGCTTTTGCAAACAAAATGAATACACAGAGATTAGTAATGCAATTTGCAACAACAATACTTTCCAGTGTCAATATCCTATAAGTTTAGGTTCATACTAATTGAATTTGCCAAAAATATTTGTGTAACAAGTACCAACATGTTCAAATATTAGGCATCCAAGAGATTAGTATGCAAGGAACAAGTTGTTTAAGCCTGCAAAGGCATTGGTTTCATTACATCTACATAGCACATCGTGGCTGGGTGGGTTCGATCCCACGGAGAAGTCCAATTATGGTGGAAGATAAAAAAGAAATGAAGATAAAGACGAATATATTATTATTATTATTATTATTATTATTATTATTATTATTATTATTATTATTATTATATATATATATATATATAATAATATATAAAAAATAATATTATATATATATATATATATATATATATATATATATATAAAATTTTATATATGTGTGTGTGTAAGAGAACATAAATACCTATAAGGGAAATTTCTAGATTTGAAGAGTAGCCAATAGATTTGCAAACATAATACCCTGCAAATGCCAAAATTACCAATTAGTATCTCTAAACTGTCTCTGCAAATAGACTTAGCTCTTGGAGAACACATATCAAGCTATTTGGAACAACATAAAAGCAAAATCCATAAATAGAGGAAACAGGAGTTTCCAAGAAAGTGTCAAACATAAACATGCTGGCACCAGAAAGTAAGAATAAGTAATAAGCTAAAATGTTAATAAGATCATTCCTAATACAGCTAATATGCGAGTTGCAGTCAACATGTAGGTTTAGACATGGGGTTCAACAGTCTGAACCTCACGAACCTATGATGGGGGTGTTCATCATGCTTGAATATAAAAACATTAAGCCTGAAGAAGGGAAGACAGGACAGAGAAAAAAACAATATCAATTTGAAGGATACATTATGAACAGGGAGTAAATTTTAACAAGCATGAATCGAATGAAAACATAGGGATGACTTCCAAATTATGAAATCAAGGTAGGACATTTTGGTAAATTTCAATCACCGCAGCAAACTCCTAAGAAGCAATGAACATCTGGTAGCATAGAATAATATAGAAAATAAGACCAGTAAAAGGGATTTCATTACTTCACATGAAGATAAGGAAAGGTAGCCTTTAACTAAATTTAAAGAGAGAGAGAGAGAGAGAGAGAGAGAGAGCGAGCTGTAAGAATATGATATGAAACATAATAGTACACTACGGCAGTAAAAAGATTGGGCGTACACATAATACAAGAGAACTAAGCTAAAAATGTATCACAACGATTTGAGCCCTAATCTTATCATGGAAACTACAACAAAGACTATTTAATATAAGAATTACGCTTTACAGAAAACTCATCTTTACACCAAAGTGATGACAATACAAAATAAAAGTTAGAAAGTAACATAAGTTTAATCTATGTATGTGAAGTTGTGTATATAATTGGTATATATTTGAATTCCAAATTTCCAGTTCCAAATTCATAAATCTGATGAACTTGCTACCGAGTATTCTCTCCGTGGAAATTAAAATAGAGGTGACAAACCTCCAAAAGTTCTGATTTTGACAATTGGCATTTACGTTGATGATAAATAAAATGGTGAGTATTGTGATCAAATAAAATGTAGAAATACTAGTGCTTATAATAGATCTCAAATTCGAACCTTGATTTTTTTTTTTCCTGCTAGTTCTAAAAGAAGTATAGCGAGTGTACACTATGGACATACAGCTACCAAGCCAATTGGCATAGAAAGACTACTACTTAAGTTTTTTTTTTTTTTTTGCAGGTTATGCAGCTTTATTTATCACTTATGAATGAAATTATCTTTGTTAAGACAAAGCACAGACACAATGAAATTATCTTTGTTAAGAAAACAGATCGTTAGAATCATAAAACCTTCCACATTGTCCGCTACTAGTGCGCTGCACTTCATTCCACATCGTGATGGGCCTCCACAATCCTATTACAATAAATTAAGGTCAGAAAAGAAAGCACCTGAGTGTGTGTGTGTGTGTGTGTGTGTGTGTGTGTGTGGTTGATAGGTATTGCTTAGGAGGTCCTGGATTCATGAACCCCCATTCTCTCTCTCTCTCTCTCTCTCTCTCTCTCTCTCTCTCTCTCTCTCTATATATATATATATATAGTTTGACCTGTAAAGTTATGCAGATCTGCAGTTTCAAATCAGAGCATGTGTTTCAATTTGGACTTTAGATTTTTGAACACCTAATAAGTGCTCATAGTAAACCACAAGTACTCGAGCATGGATTGATTAGAAGTTGCAAACATTATGCTGTAGGCTCGTCTTAAAGTAAAAATGGAAGGCTCCCACTTCAAGTAAGAAATGGGAGAATCAGAATCAAAGTGTATCCCAGTATGAGCCAGGGCAGAAGTTCTAATCTCAAGCCTTAGACTCTGCCTTTCCAGAAAACATTAAAATACTACTTACTCTACTCTAATTATTCACACTAGGACAGTACTATATTCACTCTTTGATGAATGAACACGATTTAGTGCGTCTTTTTCTTCATTCATGTTCTCTTTTCCACCATCTATAGAGCCTAATAATCATACAAAGCATATGGTTTAGCAAGATAGAATTATTGCAAACTTCTCATCTGTTTTGCATCTTTAGATGGATGCATTAGTTTATGCCTTGACTTGAAGAACAACCTCCTTTTGGATCGTCTTCAAAATGACCACTACATTCCTTTACACGCACATCTGTTCACCTCCATGTTCTCCAAGAACGTGTCCAATTCCAAAAACATCAGCAGTCAGTTTCCATTTTCCATTATCTATTCAATAATTGATCTCTTGAGTTGAAAAACTTCATATTCAATCATCCTATGGCTCATTACATTCTTCTTGCTGGTATCATGGAGTTTTAAGAGTTATAAATCTTATATTGCTTGTAGGGATGTAAATGATCAGAACCATCTTGAGCTCGACTTGTTCAAGCTTGGCTCCTTTATTCTTTGGGCAGCTTTGGGTTCATCTAGAACCTGTTTCAAGCTTTAACTATGCATAAAATACTGAAACAAAGTTCATTGGATATAATCATATAATATTGTATGAAGGAACCAGTTATTCAAACAAAATGTATTTGATTGTTTAAGACAACTTGTCATAACTACTTAAGCTCTTGGCTTGAAAGTGAGATCTTGTCTATTGACAACCTCGTCCAGGTTCCAAGTTCGAGAGTGAAGGGAAAAAACATCCCCATCACCAGAAGAGAAATGAGGGCAACAATAGATTTTCTTGTTATTTGTGAAAATATTCTTCTGGTTAATTTGCACTTAAATACCATCAACTATCAAGATTTGCAACTTGCTACCATAAATTATTTTTATTAGCGCTTTACTACCATAAAGTATTTTTTTTGCAGTTTGCTAACGTAAAAGGACCATTTTGCCCATCTCCTTCTTCCTCGATCCCCAACCCATTTGAAACCCTAACCAAAATCTTACCGTCTCATAGCTGCACCGAAAAGCAACCATGATGTCAAGAGTCAGGTTCTTGAAACTCGACTCTTACCAGTCTTTCTTACAAGTTACAAACACTTGGTATTCAGAATAGTTTATTACAATGAAGAGACTAGAGTGCTTGGGCATGGCAAATATGTAAAGTAGCAGCTAGAAGTTGCAGAGATATAGCATGAAAAGTAGCAGCTAGGAGTTGCAGACAGAGATTTCATGAGCAATCCAGGAGCCAGTTTTAATAAAACTAAGCTCACCATGCCTGTTGAGAGTGTAAGGTTACTATAGCCACATGAAGGAAAGGCACTGACATAAGTAAATTATCTTCAACTTCTCACTCACTCCATAAATAAGGTTAAACTCCAAATTGTAATTCAGTTGAGAACGTCAGGAATTTCTCAACTTGCTGGAATTTCCAACGTTCTTAGCTCAGAGAGAGAGCTTTAAAGAATGCTGGTCTTTGCTACTTTTCCCCCTCAACTTGCTGGAGAAACGAAGGTCTTAACTACCCTTTTTTTCGCCTCAATCTTTTTCAGTAAAACCATGGTTTTCTTCCATAGATGAATTTACTTCTTTCTCTATATTTGATCTAAGAAATACTGTACTCCACATCCATGATGAAAGGACATCGAACAGGGTTTTCTCATGGTGCCCCCACACAGGGAGCTTCAATCAAAACATCTGCAGCCGGCGTGTGCCTTGGGAGGGACGGGGGTCACCAAAGTTAGGTTTAGGGTAGGGAAGATGGGTGGGTTGGAAGAGTTTTTGGAGAAAAGACAATTTTAGAGAGGGAAAATGATTCAAGGGCAAAATGGTCCATATTAGTCATGTGCCTTTCATGTGACCGTTAAATGTAACAAATATTTAACGGACGGTAGTTAAGTGCATAATTTTGAAAGTTCGTGGTAGCAAATCGCTAATAAAAAAAGTTCAAGGCAGCAAGTTGCAAGAACTTGATAGTTGATGGTATTATTTTGAGTGCATATTAGCCTATTCTTCTAGTATTATAAAAAAACATGAAGTAATATTTCTCTCTCATTGTGTTTCTGTATGTATGGTCTGTGTTTATAAACAAGAACACTGAGTAGCTTGAACAGAGCATTTCAATATGGAACACGACATTAGGCTATTGCTTCATTTGGGAAGCTAAATAATATAGATGAGCAAGTTATTAACTAGTCAAGGCCAAGCTCTTAACCTAAGTCTCTAGAACTGGATTTTAATGTAAAGGTTTCACAAAATGATTAAATTATGTGAATATATTTATTATCTATATGATTCTAACTACCCAATTCTTGTCAGATTCTCAAATTTATAATTTCATTCAAGAAACTTTAGCAGTTAGCCTTTGCTGTATTAAACCAATGTTTTTTTATTGTTCTTCAACACATCTATTTGGCACAGTAGCCGTTCTCCAGGTTGTCATGCATCAGGTCTGGTACCAAGAGCCGAACTCTACTCATGACAGGCTGGAGATGAACATCTTCTAGAGATGGACTCATCATATAATCAGAAAAGCGAGACAATGATTCTTTGACATGACTAATTTGTATATGAATGTGTAATGAAAGTATGAAACACCACAAACACCTCTAAATCTTGATGCATGAAGTACGCCAGAAGCACAACATGCCAAATAGTCCAAATATGCACCTATTGAAGCTAAGAGCTCAGATGCCTGAGGCTAAGCATAACTAGAGAGATCCTAAACCTCCCACTCATCCATGTTGATATGCTATGTACTTGCAGATACATACTCAGGGATAAAACCTATGAAGGACAGAAACTCCAAAAAAATGGGCCGTCTCATGTTGGAAGCACATTGGACACAACCCGAACACTCCAAAGACACACCAAAATAGATGCCTTGTCCGTGTTGCCGTGTACTTACAGTGTCACGTCGCATTCGTGTCCATGCAACATAGGATAAAACAGATCGCCCTTAAATCAGTAGTAACTTAGAGACTATCCAACACTACATTTTTAGTCTAAAATTACTCACAAGCAAACTTGTATCAAAATTGCAGCCTTTTCAGAAAATTTCAGTATTAAATTGGGAATCAAACTTTCTTCCTCGTTTTCATGGAATGATTGGAGAATTCAATAAATACCCAATAGACCGCATAATCTAAATAACATAAAATACAGTGTTTATTTCTTTGCATGACCATTTGATATGTTAAAATAACTTTTGAAGGATGTCCTGCATCATATTTCTGCCTAAATATGGCCATCCCAAGTTAAGATGACAAGATGCATCAACTTTCTAATATTTACCACACAATAAAGCAGCACATGAAATATGTTTATACCAAATTTTCGTGATAAAAGGCTTTGTTATGGATGAGGCTAATTTGTTATGAAATATGGTCTACAGGATGCCCATTCCAATAATATTCTCGAATGTAATCGTCATGAACTATGCTCAGCAGCATGTTTCAGGAAATGGTACGTTGAAGGAAAGCAATTATCGAGGTGAGAACAAACACAAAAGCAATTACCTGGCAATCGAAGCATTTTGGCGGGTCATGATTGAATATCATCTCATCGCATAGCTGTTCACATACAAATCGATGAGCTGTATATAAATGACCTGAATAACATCAAACTTAAGCAGTTTAATTTGGAGTGTTGTATGTTCACTAAGAAAAACCATCTCAATTTATAGATGTATGGGATCAGCTTCTCTGACTCTACAACTCTTAAAGTAAATTAATTCTAAGCAGTTTCTTTATATATGCCAGAACTCCTAAGAAAGTAAATATGAAACTTCAGAAGTTTAAAAAGAAAAGGTAACCTGATGAAGCCAACCTGAAACCAGAGCAAAGTACCATTTACTGCTATCTTGTAAAACCTACAAAAAAAAAGTTTCCATTTTATTGAACACAGAATATCACAAGTTTCGGGAGACATAATAAATTTAAAACAGGTATGGTTCTCTAAAATGTAGTATATGATTTTCATCTAAACATGCTCAAACTTGATTGCTTGTTAAAATACGTTAAGCTAAAGATTGTCAAGTATATATATATATAATCTTTACAGAAACATTGATTACACACACACCCAAAAAAAACTCACACACGCGCACGCTCACGTGCGCACGCACACAAGCACGCAGAAAAAAGAGTAAGAAATAACTTAAAATAATTTTTTTTTGCCGAGTAAGGAAGAGCGATAAGATAGTAGTTAAATGAGCCGCTAGTTGTAGAGCTAGGTCAAAACGAACATGAATTGAGGTTCTAAATGTTAGAACAATGATATAATAAAAGTTTTTTATTATGGTAAATCGATTAAGTTTCTTGTTATGAAATCACTAATGATTTTGCAATCACTTTGTTAATACTTAAACTTGACATAGTCCTACTATACATTAATTTTATCATCCTTGTTACTATATCTATTGCTTTGTTCGCATAATATTTATTTTGCAGAAAAGCAATAATCAAGAGTAAAAATGGACTTATGCAAATGAAAAAAATCATGATGGAACAAAGATACAGTCAATCCAAAGATTTTTCTGAACCGTCCACGATATCTCCGGGTCAACGAACTCAGGGTTCCGCTGTCCGGACAGCGGACAAGGGTCGAGGAAGTAGTGCCACCCCGTGGGGGTTCGGGGACGAAGCTCCTGAAAGTTAATCAAATTTCCAGATTTGATTTGCTTCAAACAATTGCCATCAGAAAAAAAAATGCCATCATTCAAACAAAGAAAGAAGTCAAGCTATCAAAACCTCCAGTTCTGTGTAATTTTTTTCTTTATATTTATTCTAGGAAAGATTGTAACCCATAGGTATGGCAAAATGAAAGCTAAACCAAAGTCCAACAAAAATATCCAAATCCTTTTTTTTTTTTTGTATTAGAACGATATATCACCGGTACCGGTAGAACGTGATAACAAACTTTGGATCAAGCAAATCCAGTAGCGCAAAATCTTGATGCAATGGTATACCGTCTATGTGCTTTTTTGTTCATCATTTAATGCTGCAACGGCTAAAAAACTAGTCGTTTATAGTTTTTACTCTGAATGGAGGAATATCGCCTGCAAAGTAGCATCCATATTCCTTTGGGTTGTTTTTGTTATCCTATATAAACTAAAGTTGATCCAATTCTTTATAACTTCTTGGAGCCTAACTTTCTTATACTGGTATACAAATCTCTCCACATATACAAGAGCTTTAATTTGCCAAATCTATTTGAGAACAATGTTCTAAATGGCGGTCGCTCTTCGCACTGCAATTGTCGTTAGCGGTGGAGTAGGCGGCCAACGAAAGTTTGGCGGCATAGAGCAAGGTGAGACGACGTAGGAGGGCTCCTAGACGGAGCAATACCCGACTAGATGTTTTGAAAAAACAGTTTTGCAAGCATTATAGACCTATGATTCACTTTTACAAGACTGAAACTTCATAAATCTTTGTTCTACAATTTAGCTATGTATAAAATATCCTTAAAATATGCATATTATAAAAAAAAAGTAGTAAAATAGTAAAAAATGTCCAAAATATATCAAACGTCTAGACGGCGCCTAGACGACAGGTGGACCCTATTCGTTGCACACCCGCCTACCGTTGTTTAAAACATTGTTTGAGATAGAATTTTATTAAGTTGTAAAGTGAGATCTTTAACCTTTTGTGAGAAGATCAAAACCATTCTTGTAATAGGTTGAAGTCCACAAGCATTCGATTCAAAGTTTGTGTAGAAGTCGACGAGAATTTCGAATCAAAGCTTATGAGTAAGAAGTTGGCAAGGCTTTCGAATCAAAGCTCATAAGTGTAACTATTTCTCATAATAGTTGATTAAAGTTGGAGAGAGTTCCAGAACTGGAGTACTTCACGGAGGATACCAGGATACATCGGGAGTTCGAATTCTTGTCTCATTTCTAGCACATATTTTTAGATTGTCTATTGTCTCTTTAATTGTGCTTAATTGTTCGTTAAACCCTATTCACCACCTAGGATGTTTTAACTAAAGAAGTATATGCTTTTTGTTATAAATAGAAGAAAAAGATTCAAACATCGACCCCAAATATTTGGGATAAAAGCTTTGATGTTGTTGTTTTTTATCTAAACTTTGATATGTACTTTTGAAATCAAAATCCTACGGATTATCAGTTACATTGATTGCCTAAATTGACTGAGAAATATTTGAGTTCAACTTTTTGTTAATTATTGGCGGGCATTGTCTGTCGCAATGGTAAGATTTGTTGCTTGTATCCTGGATGATGCATGTTCACGTCACGAAAAAAAAAATCTCTCCATATAACTGGGGGTGGGGGCGCGGGTGTGTACATCTTGACCCTCCCTAGACCCCTACGTAAGCGGGAGCCTCGTGGCAGTATGACGGCCTATTTCTTCTTTTGTTAATTAGTGGTCGAAAAGTCATTGAATTACTCCTAGTAGATCAATGAATATAAGCTACCCAAATTTGAATGAAGATGTTGAGAAGAAAATAGAACTATTTAAAGCAATAGGCAAAATTATCAGGAAACCCCACTAGTATATATCCTTTTTTAATCAGAAAAGCCTCGTAACCATAAAAAATTGGCAAAATTATCAGGAAACTCCACTCAGGCCTACCGATCTCCGGAATGTGCAAGTCCTCATTTTCAATCATGGTATTTCTCAATTCTAAAATGGCCACATTTCCACACTGACCGAGAAACCAAGGCCCATGCATACTAAGTTGGTTGAGATCTAGGAAGCACGGACACACCAAAAATTGACGCCCTGGCGCATCGTGTCAGACACGTATCGGACATAGCAATGGCACTCCAAAACACACACTAGACTACACCAAAAACCGGCACCATGCCGTCGTGTCGGAATCGGATAAATCGTGTCCGTACTACATGGGCTGAGAGAGAAATCACAGATCAACGAATCTAAGCTACTCCCTAAATGACTAAATGTGTAGATTTAACCAAGATGAGAAGAAACTAGAACCAGGAATTAAGAGAGAGAGAGAGAGAGAGAGAGAGAGAGAGAGAGAAAAGAACCCTAAATTTGCGGAAAACCAAATATGATATAAATTACGCACCCATCCTCGCTGAGAACGCCATGAGGATGCTTGGGAATGGGAGAGGCCAAGCTGTAGTTGTAGAGCGCGTTGCTGCTGCGAACGCTGAAGTCGCACCGGTTCCCATTGGCGACGAGAGGGAGAATAAGGACTGCTGCCACGAGAATTTGAAGGCTGAGATTTTGATTTCTCTTCGGCATTTCTTCGAACAGAATGATCGCAACAAGAGGAGATGGAGCTTTTTGTTCTGCAGACAGAGTAACGTGACCCTTTTTTGCTCCGCTAGCCAACTTCTGAAAACATTCTGAGATGGGCTCGAGCCCATCTAGGCCTGTTTGATAAAAAAAAATTGTGATGTCCGTCGTAATGCACAGGACTTTGTGCACACTGCGTTGCATGTCATTTGGACAAATTGCCCGCAATTTTTACACACACACACTTCTGTCTCCCTGGCGGTTCGATCCTTAGAACGTCTAGCCAAGAAGGCTATACCTCTCCTCACTGACCACAAGAAGGCTATACCTCTCCGAATCGGTGTGAAAGAAATTCGATTTCCTTTTTGAAAATATGAAAATATTTATTCGTTTTGGTTACGATCCAAAACCAAATAACGGAACGAGACATAATATCTTCAATTTTATGATAAAAAATGTATATATTTTGAAAATTATAATTTTATGTATGTGGTTTGAAGTCCAACTTTGACAATTTAACAACAATCAAACTTTGGACTCAAATTTGAAATAAAACAAACATTTGTATAAAAATTATATTATATTTTTTTTAAAAATAACTTAGTCACAATTCTAATTTTAGGTTTTGTCCATTAAACAATATAAATAACCCAACCGAACCCATCGAATATATCGAATCGATTATATAAGTTCGATTCGATTTCAGACGTGACTAATTTTTGTTCGATTTTGAATTTTTAGAATTTTGTTTTATTCGATATTGACTAATTCGATTTGGTTGAAATCGAATAAACCGACGCTCAGCCCTTAATCATCCTATGTTCAATCGACACATATACGACCCTCCACGGTAAGTACACAAAGAGACGAACATAAGATCTATTTTCTTATGTCCTAGTATTTTTTTTTTATATCAAGGATCTATAGTGTGTATGTACATGTCCAATACTATACGGAAAATTTCATATAGGAGGAAAAAATTACGCGTATTTACGCAAAAAGTGAGAAGTTAGTAAAAATTTCAATTTAAGGGAGCTGGCGCCAGTTGAACTGGCGCCCAATTAAAAAAATAAATAAATAAAGCTGGCGCCAGTTAAACTGGCGCCTAATTTTTTTTGGCAAATGTTAAAGGCCACCCCCAAATTACTAAGGGCCACCAACCTACTAAGGGCAACCATCCTACACTTATATTTTTACTAAGGGCAACCCAAAATGAATCATTTTACTAAGGGCTACCAAAAAAAAAAAAAACAAAAAAAACAAAACCCAACAGCCCCCCTTCGCCCCTCCTGTTCATTCCCTCCCCCCTCCTCCACGAAGTCCCCTCGTCCTCCGACAGACCCCCCTTCCTCCCTCCTCCACGAAGTCCCCTCCCCCTCCTCCACGAAGTCCCCTCTTAGGTCCCATGATATCCTAGATACGTAGGATGAGCTGAGTGCATAATCCCTTGTAGGGAAGAAGATGGTTGTTGGATCAAGGAAGCACATAATAGCCAAGGAATAAGTGCTCGTCTCTTGAAGGGAAGGAGAGTGGATAACTTAGAGAGCTCTGTGAATTGAAACATTGGTTAGGGAGAGTATATTGTTCGGAATGACCAATGAATGAGAATTCATGTTTTATAGTGGTTTGCATAATTGATTCATTGAAGGAGTGCACACAGCTCTAGTTAGGTCGTAATTGATTCATTGACTGACTGGGCTAGATGGCCGGCCAACATGATTGGTGCCGAAGGACCATAATTCTCATTATACATGAAAGATCTAACATGCCAGCATTGATTACTTTGTTGACGTCCTGATGTGACTCTTAAGCATTTTGGACTGCAGTCTAGGCTGCAGTCCTCAATGAAACTAGGACTGCAGGCCTAGCCTGCAGTCACTGTAGCCATCCATTTTTGTTCAAATGAGCTCCCCTGAGCTTCTGTCAATTGGGGACTGCAGTACTAGCCTGCAGTCCTCAATATACTTAGGACTGCAGGCTTGGCCTGCAGTCACTGTAGCCATCCATTTTTGTTCAAATTCCCTCCTCCCTGAGCTTTTGTCATTTGGGGACTGCAGGCCAGTCCTCAACTGAAGCTTCTGTCAACTGAAGCTTCATTAGAAGTGGGGACAATTATGGAGGAGGTGGGGACAACAACAATGGAGGAGGGGACAACAACAATGGAGGAGGGGACATCAATGGTGGAGGTGGGGACAATTATAGAGGAGGTGGGGACAACAATGGAGGTGGGAATTGAGAGAAGTGATTTGGGGATTGAGAAAAGAGGAAGAAGACAAAGGAAGAAGACAAAGGAAGAAGATGGTGGCCCTTAGTGTTTTAAAAATGGCAAACTTGTAATTTTTTAAAAAAATTTAAGTTGGTGGCCCTTAGTAATTTGGGGGTGGCCTTTAACATTTGCCTTTTTTTTTTTTTTTTAAATGTACCCGGCGCCAGTTCAACTGGCGCCCAAAAATTTTTTTTTAAAAATCCTGGCTCCAGTAGAACTGGCACCAGGTTGGGAGTGTGGGGGGGGGGGGGGGGGGGGGGGGGGGGGAGGGGGGGGGGAGGGGGGGGGGGATTGGCTGCTAAGTTTTATTTTCTTTTTTCTTTTTTCAATTTGCTTTTTTCCTTTTTTTCAATTTGCTTTTTTCCTTTTTTTTTAATTTTCAATTCCTGGCTCCACTATCTGACTTTTCAAATTACTTTTCCTTTTTTTTTTTGGGAGGGGGGGGGGAGGGGCTGTTTGTGGTGTGGTGTGGGGTGGGGTGGGGTGGGAAGGGGGATTGCAACGTTCGGATTCTTCGACCGTTGGATAATTTTCTATAAATGTGGGATGTCGTAGCTTTCACTCACACCAAACCAGACACTCTTACTCTTCCTAAGTCTTTAGTTCTCCACTTCTGAAGTTCTCACTCTAAAGTTTGAGTAAGTTTTTAAGCAGAAGCTCCCACTCCAGACGTTCCCACTCCAGACGCTCCCACTCTTTAGTTCTCTCAAGCAGACACTGTGTACTGCGATGGATCAAAGTTTAAGGCTGTGGTGCTCGCATGGAGGTATAGTAAATGGTTTATCTTATGAAGGAGGTTTTACCCAAATTCTTATAACTGATCGTAGTATCGCATTAGATAGTTTACGCAGTTTGATTATTGAAAGTTTTTCCATTCAGTATGAATTTATATTAAGACACGTTTATGAGACACATTATTTTTTATTAGATTGTCAATAAGCTTGGAGTTTTGTTCTTGAAATTAATTTGCAATCGCCATTTATAAGTATTTTTGTAACTCAAGTATCACCAAGACTTGACTATATAAGTACTCAACGCGTTTCTAATTATGAAGCGGGTCCGAGTTCTTCTAGGCATATTCCTATTGCATCCCATGAAGAAGATGACACATTAGCTTTACATAGTAACGATGATTTTGATGATTTTCAAAGTATTGCGGATAGTGATGATTTAGTTGAAAATTTAGATGATGATATTGAAGATAATGACAATAATGGTACCACAAATGAATTATTCATCGGAAAATATTTCGATAGTCGTTCTGCATTTAGAACTTTCATCAGTGATCTTGCAATTGAACACAAATTTACGTGTTCAGCTAGTGTCATGAACAATGCAAAGGGAATTATATATACTTGTAATCAACCAACTTGCAGATGGAGAGTATATGCTAGACCTATTCGTAGAGGTAATATTTTTCAGATTGCTACATTAGAAAATCGACATTCTTGTTTATCTGGACTCACAACTGGTTCTCATCCATTGGCAACTAGTTCATGGATCAAAAACAAAATAATTAATATAATTAGGGACAATCAGTCATATAGTCCATCACAAGTTGTTATGGATATACACAGAGAACGTCGGATTAATATTTCCTACTCTAAAGCGTGGAGGGCCCGAGAGATGGCATTAGCTGAAATAAATGGTAGCTACTTTGATGCATATGCAAGTCTTGAAGAGTATAGTTTTAGAATTATCGAGTCAAATCCAGGTAGTAGTTGTTTTTTAAAGACTACTGAAAACAACAGCTTTCAAACAATTTTTATTTGTTTTAAAGCATGCATTGACGGTTTTTTCGGTGGTTGTTTACCAATTATCAGTACTGATGCTACTTTCTTGTCCTCTAAATACCAAGGTATATTATTTATTGCTTGTGCTCATGATCCGAACTATAAACTTTATCCAATTGCTTATGCTGTTGCAGAAGATGAGAACACAGAATCGTGGACTTGGTTCTTAACTAGTTTGAGGACATCTTTTGAAAGATTTTTTAATGAATGGAATAAAATTTCATTTATATCAGATAAACAAAAGGGTTTGCTTCATGCCATGCGTTTAACCTTTCCAGAATCACGTCATTTCTTTTGTATTCAGCATTTTAAACAGAATTTGAAATCGGTTACGAAGATTAAAAAGTTTCATCAAATGCTTGACTCTCTTGCAAGATCATACAACAAGCCAGACGCTGATTCATGGTTTGAAATAATTAAAGCCGAAAACATGGACATGTTTAATTGGCTTATTGGAGTAAATGATGAAACACGTAATTTTTCACATTGGATTACTGCATATTCTCCTGTTCCTAGATTAGATATTAACACCTCGAATTATTTGAACCATCCCAAACTATTAACTCTAGCTTGCGCTTGAGCGACAGCATAGCTACTGGGTAGTGGATCATTAGGAATTATTTGAACCATCCCAAATTGTCGCAGAACCCGATTTGCTGGATGGTACATTGTCCGGTAGTCGTATATGATATAATATCTGTGCATACTATATGAATATGACGTCCGCTGCATATTGGGAGCATCGAGCCGTATAATATATGGCATCCATGTAACCTATTTTCAAAGTTAATGTAAATAACAAATAATACAACTTTATTTTTAAAAAATATAAATATTACATTGATTTACCACCATATGTTCTACCGAGTCAAATTGCGATCGATAAATGGGAGCAACCTGAGTTCTGCAGTGTGCCTGGTCCACTTCGTCAACTGTCCATCTCTTGGCTACAGAAAATATACCAGTTTCACGACTAATATAGGTAACCGGTCTACCAATAGCAAAATGTTCATAGGACCACACCTAAGGTCATTATATCATGCATCTAATCAACTTTATGTTATAGTATAAGATATTGCAATAATATAACAACATTAAAAATACCTGTAGTAGAAGCATGCATCCAGTCAGATTTGTGTTGCATGTATTTGACGTCGTTTTAACAAACTCCGTCAAGCAAGTATATAAAAACGACAATACCGCTGCTCCCCATGCATGTGGAGTCTTTTGTTTCAAATTTTCGAAAAAAGGTAAAAGACGAACACTTACTTTGCAGCCAGTTCCGTTCGAAAAAAGAACTGAACCACACAAAGCAAGTAAATAGGCTCTTGTGCAACAAACAATCTGTAATATTAATTAAATCTTTATGGAGTCAAACTACAATAATAGATTTTAATCTGAAATAAAATATAGATTTTTATACCCGATTTTCATCTACGACCACCGGAGCATCAGTTGTACGATCAAGAAACATAAAGTTGCTTCGTAGCCAACTTACACTAACGTCTGATCTACCCTTCTGTCCAGGTCTCGTCGGACTGGATACACCAAGATATCTACGTATCAATACATTGGGATCTGATCGATCAGTAAAGTATATAGGATGACCTGCAATATTAATTTAAAATATTATAACATCGGAATAAATGTATCATTTGGAAAATTATGTAATAAGTTACCCAACCTGTAATAGGTAATCCTAAAATGTTGGCTACGTCCCAGAGAGTAACAGTCATTTCTCCTACGGGAAATTGAAAAGTATTACGTTGGGGCCACCAACGCTCTGCCAAACTGAACAATAAGTCCCTGTCATGTTGCATGAACTCTATTTGGTCGATATAGTTGAAACCGAACGACTTAACCAAGTCTTTTTGTTCGGATATTAGCTCCCATTTGCGGCCTTCGACGTCATTTTTAACGTGACGCCATTGACCATGTTCCCGTAAACGTGTTTCCAGCGGATAATCATACAACTAGAAATACAATACGAATAAGTTAATTAAACTCATTTAATGTATCAATACAAAATAATATATAATAAATAAAGTTCTGCAAAAAAAATTACCTTTCCAGTAAATACCAATTTCGATACGTGACTTTTACGTTCTTCAATTTCTCTTTGGGTGGTAGGTCCACCAGGAATGCGACCATCATTCTGATGTTCCATTTTTTCTCTAATAAATACAACTATTATTCTCCTCCTTCTTGTCGATCTTCCACTTCTTCGGCTGCTTCAGAGTGCTCATTGTGTGATCTCTTCTATTCTTATAATCAAAACCCCTAACATACTTCCAAAACAACATCACGAGATCAACAATCCACCATCCCCTCAATCTCCCCTCAATCTCCATCAATCTTTTGCAGAAGAAAGAAAGAGAGAGAAAGGGGAAGACTATAAATTTGTAAGAGACAGATAGGACTTGACAATGGGAGATAGGACTTGACAATGGGAGAGAGTGGGAAAAAGTAAGAGAGTGGGAAAAACTAAAAAGAAATTAAAAGAAAAAAAGAAAAAACAAAGCCAAACAACTTAGCCAAACAAATGAAAGAAGAAAAAAAAAATAGCAACCAAACCGTTCAACTGGAGCCAGGATTTTTTAATTTTTTTTTTTTGGCGTGGTACATTAAAAAAAAAAAAGGCGCAGCCACCCCCCCCTCCCAACCTGGCGCCAGTTCAACTGGAGCCAGGATTTTTTAATTTTTTTTTTGGCGCCAGTTGAACTGGCGCCGGATACATTTAAAAAAAAATAAAAAATTAGGCGCCAATTTAACTGGCGCCAGCTTTATTTATTTATTTTTTTAATTGGGCGCCAGTTCAACTGGCGCCAGCTCCCTTAAATTGAAATTTTCACTAACTTCTCACTTTTTGCGTAAATACGCTGAACTTTTTTCCCCTACATGAAATTTTCTGAATACTATATTGTTTGTATTTTTGGAATGTCTATCATTTCTAGATCATAAATACCATCTTGTTAAATATTCTGTAAATTACAGTTTTTTTTCAAGCAGTTGAACTATGATTGGTCCATTGTGCTTAGCTTCTCTATTAAGGGTGAGCATGGTTTGGTTTAAATTTAGAAAAATGTTTTATGTACCTCCAAAATGTACCTCCTCCATGTCCCTCCGTCACGTGGCCCTCTTCCATTGGCTCATGTCTTTTCCCTAATTCCTCCCCTATTTGCTTGGGTCAATAAGGCGGTGCCATGTGGCGAAGGTGTTAGCTGCTGCTCCTTTATTGAGCAAAAGCTAAAGTTTCACAAAGTTATTAGTCCCACATCGGCTGCACAGTAGCCTTTCTATGTGCATATATATACTCCTCCCATCTTGCTTCATTAAACCATTGAGTGGGAGCCCCATGGGCCACACGCGCGCGCCGCCGCCGCCGCCCGGCTCGGTTCGGTTCGGTTCGGTTCGGTTCGGTTCGGTTCGGCGCGCGTAACGGGGTGCGGGTACGTGCCCACATCTGCGGGCGCCGAATGCCGATTCGATTTCCACTTGAAGTTCGGGCTGAGACCCTAAAGATTTTTTTGGTTTTTTCATTCAAGTTTCTGACCGTTACCACACACTTATTTCTGTAACGGTTCGACTTTGAATTCCGTCCAGGTTCAATGAACCATGTGATGGAAATCAATTTTGTAACGTTTCTCTTAATTGTCTTTTTAATTCTGCCATCATTCTCCTCCTTGGAATGCCTATATATTGAGTCCCTCTTCTCCTTCTATAGAACATATAAAAATTATCATTCCGAAACTCTCTACTAAATTCTTCTTCCCGAAAACTTTGTGCTCTTTCTTGTTGCTCTGGGCAGAGCTAAGTACGTGGTCACTCTCTCCAAGTCGTGTGCGGCAAGGAGATTCCGGTGGAGCGGGGATTTTACCACTAGGAGCGTTCGGATACGGTCTGCACATAGACCCGAGCTAACTCTTAGGGCAGTGCTACGTGCACGACTTCCTCGGAGGCCGGTAACTTTAATTTAATTTATTTTATTGCAGATTTAAATCCGAAATTTTTGAAGACAATTCTAACAATCTAAGAGTTAGCTATTTTCACAAAATATTTTCTTTGTTCTTTTTCATTTTCTGTACGAAAATAATCTTTGTTTCCTGTTAGCAAACAAATTTCTCTCATATACAAAAAGAGAACTAATCTGTTCTGTTAGCAAAATTTCCTCTGTTAGAAAATATTTGCTTTCTTATACACTAATTTATTCTATTAGAACAATTGCTCTGTTAAGAGAAAAGGAAAAAAAAAAATTTGTTCTAATATACAAACTTCTGTTAACAATTGCTTATATGAAAAAAATAAAATAATAATAATAATAAATTTTGTCACTGTTTACTATACAAAGCTTTTGTTTCTTACTGCTTTGTATAAGTTTCGGTTTAGTATACAAAACGTTTGTTTTTATAAGCTTCTGTTTAGTATACAAACATTTGTTAGTATAAGCTAATGTTTAGTATACAAAACTTTTTTATAAGCTTCTGTTTAGTATACAAACATTTGTTAGTATAAGCTAATGTTTAGTATACAAAACTTTTCTATAAGCTTCTGTTTGGTATAAGCTTCTGTGTAGTATACAACACTTTTGTTTGTTACTTCTTTCTCCATACAAACAAGCTTTTTATTTTAGTTTTTTGTTCATTAAAATTCTGTCCATACAAACAAGTTTTGTCAATACTTGTCCTTCATACAAGCTTTCTGTTAACAAATTAATTATTTACTATCAAATTTTATTACAACAATTATTTGCTATCGTGATTTATTTCATATTGGTATCATATTATTTGTTATTACATATAACTAAGACTGCAATTACCAATTATTTTTTCATAGATCAATTATCACTTCCTAGATTGACACCTTAGACAAACATTAGTGTGTTACTTCATTTGTCAATACTAGTTCCTTTTTACTCAATAAATATCAATTTAGGCTAAATCAAACAATTAATTGATTTAGAAAAATTCCTTTAATTTTAGAGTTCTAAAGTTAAGATTTGTTTGGGAACAAGCCGAAAGGGCCCTTCTGTCAACAAGGCGAAAATTCGTCTAAGCGACCGGTACTTAAGAGTTCCTAGTGAACCTCCGCTTGCTGGGATCCGGCCCCTACAGCTAACCCAACCTTATCAAAACTTGAAAAACTAAAATTTTAAAGGTCTACTACTAAAATCATTTTAATTTTTAATTTTAGCTCAAAATCATCTTATTGAGTAAATATAATTTTTCAGACTTTAGAAATCATGACTTCTAAGGAAGAGACATTTTCTGCAAAGCCTGCGAAATTCAATGGTACCTACTTCAAGAGGTGGCAGAGCCAGATGAAATTTTGGCTTACCACTTTAGGCCTGATTTCTGCCATCGATTGGTCCACGCCCATCTCAAATGATTCTGATGAGACTGAGTCTGACGTAGGGGTTTCTAAGTCCTCCTCTTCTACCAAGCCTAAGACCCCTAAGAAAATTGACTACCACTGCTTCCACAGAATCTTAAGCGCTATGTCGGAGTCACTCTACGACATATTTTTTGAGTATAAAAGCGCTAAAGAACTCTGGGATGCTTTGGAAGATGAGTATGGTTGTGATGATGCTGGAATTGACAGATTCAATTCTACCACATTCAACCAATATGTCATGGTAGATAACAAACCTATCAATGACCAAATCCATGAATTCCAAGAACACCTTAGGCAGCTTCAAGCCAAGGGAACCGTTTTTTCTACTGAGCACAAAATAGGGTGCTTGATAGATAAACTTCCCCCTTCCTGGTCTAAAGTGGCAAAAGACCTGCTACATCTACAAGGATCTATTACATATTCTCAAGCTCTACAGAGAATTAGAACAGAAGAGAAATATAGGTCCAAGACCAAAGCTAGGTCAAATGCCACAGCTAAGGTAAACCTTGTAGAAAGCCATAAAAACCTAAGTCAAACAACCATCTCAAATCCAAGAAAACCTCCTTCAAAAAGAAGCAGAGTTTTCAACCTCCTCACAAAAATCATCATCACCAAAACCATCACCATCAAAACCCTCAACCGCAAAAACCTAGAACCTTTGGTCAGACTCAGGATCAAAGAAGATTTTGTTTTGTGTGTGGTAGAACCAACCATACAGCCATCAATTGCTTCCAAAGGAAGAAAGAACCTATCCAGAATTCCTTCAAGGGAAAAGGCAAGGCAGAGGCTAACATGATTCTGAATGGGTCTTCCAGCTCCTTTAGGTCTGTAAGCTTCCAACCTGTAGTAAACCTGTCTTTCCACTCTGATGATTGGTGGTTGGATTCTGGAGCTAATGTTCACGTTTCATTTGATCGCTCCTGTTTTTCAACCTATCAGGAATCAGGTGGAGGAGGCGTGACTCTAGACGATGGCTCAACGGCACAAGTTATGGGAAGAGGAAGAATAGATCTGAAGATGACATCAGAAAAAATTTTACCTCTCCATGATGTGCTTCATGTGCCATCTGTAAGGAGAAATCTTGTTAGTGGATCTCTCCTTGTAGCCTCAGGATACAAAATTGTAATGGAGGCCAATAAAGTTATTTTCTCTAAGAATGATTTGTTTGTGGGGAAAGGATTTGTGAAAGATGGACTTTTTATTTTAAGTACCATGAATAAAAGTTCAATTTCTTCCTTTATTGCAAATGTTGAATCCTCAAATGTTTGGCATGGTAGACTAGGTCATGTGAATTTAGGATCTATCAAAAGGATGATGAACTTAAACCTTATTCCTAAGACTCCTATAGACGATGAACACAAATGTGAGATATGTGTTCAAGCCAAACATACTAGATTACCTTTCAAATCTGTACATAGGGATTCTGAACTCCTAGAACTTATCCATAGTGATGTTTGTGATTCCAATAGGGTTTTGACCCGAGGTGGTAGGAAATACTTTGTTACTTTTATAGATGATCATTCAAAGTATTGTTATACCTACCTCCTTAAGACCAAAGATGAAGTTCTGGACAGATTCAAGGTCTATAAATCTGAAGCTGAGAATCAGCTAGATAGAAAGATTAAGATCCTTAGATCTGATCGTGGTGGAGAGTACACCTCAAATGATATGACTAACTTCTGTGAAGAACATGGAATTATTCATGAGGTAACCGCTCCTTATTCACCACAGTCCAACGGAGTTGCTGAAAGGAAGAATCGCACTCTGTTAGACATGGTCAATGCCATGCTTCTCAGCTCAGGTGCCCCTGATAATCTTTGGGGAGAAGCCTTATTGTCAGCCTGTTATATTCTTAATAGGATACCCAGTAAGACTAATGATAAGACACCATATGAGTTATGGAAAGGTCGTACCCCTAGGATTAATTACCTCAAAGTTTGGGGATGTCTAGCTAAAGTAGGAATTCCTGAACCTAAAAAGAGGAAGATAGGACCTAAGACTGTAGATGCTGTATTCATAGGATATGCCCTAGATAGCAATGCCAATAGATTTCTTGTAACCCATTCTGAAGTAAATGAAATCTCTAATAACACAATCATTGAAGCTAGAGATGCAGTTTATTTTGAGAATATTTTTCCCTTCAAAGATAGAACCCCTTCATCTTCTTCTAACCCTTCTCTTACTCCGTCTACTAGTTCTCATGACCAAATGCCTAATTCTAATCTGAACAAGTCATAGAACTTAGAAGGAGTAAAAGAGAAAGGATTCGAAAAGAATTTAGGAGAAGGATTCTTCACATTTTTGATAGAAGGTGATCCTTCAACTTATGAAGAAGCCATATCCTCTCCTGATGCCCCTTTCTGGAAAGAAGCTATTAACAATGAGTATAACTCCATCATGGAGAACAATACTTGGTTTTTAGCAGATCTTCCTTTAGGCAGCAAACCAATAGGTTGTAAGTGGATCTTTAAGAAGAAACTTAGAGCCGATGGTACCATAGAAAAATATAAGGCTAGGTTAGTAGCCAAAGGATTTACCCAGAAGAAAGGATTAGATTATTTTGATACCTACTCTCCTGTAGCTAGAATATCTTCTATTAGAACCCTTCTAGCTTTAGCATCCATTCATGATATGCTGATCCATCAAATGGATGTAAAAACAGCATTTCTAAATGGTGATTTAGAAGAAGAGATTTATATGGAGCAACCTGAAGGTTTTATTGCTAAAGGTCAAGAAAAGAAGGTTTGTAGATTAGTAAAATCTCTTTATGGCCTAAAGCAAGCTCCCAAGCAATGGCACAACAAATTTGACAAAGTCATTATAGAATTTGGTTTTGTGCCAAATGAATATGACAAATGTTTGTATTCTAAAAATACAAATAAAAGTTGTGTTATTTTATGCTTGTATGTTGATGATATCCTTATTCTAGGATCTACACTGGAACTGATAAATAACACTAAGAATTATTTATCTAACCAGTTTGATATGAAAGACTTAGGTGAGGCAAATCTGATCCTAGGAATGCAAGTGTCAAAAAGGAAAGAGGGCTATACTCTATCCTTAGCACATTCAATTGAGAAAATGCTAAGGAAGTTTGAGTATTTTGACAAGAAACCTGCCCTTACCCCTTATGACAGTAATGTTGTTCTCAAGAAGAATGAAGGATTACCTATAGAATAACATAGATATTCACAAATGATTGGGTCCCTTATGTACATAACAAATAGGACCAGACCTGATATTGTATTTGCTATTGGAAGACTAAGTAGATATACTAGTAACCCAAATCAGTCGCATTGGACTGCATTGGACAGAGTATTTAGATATTTAAGGGTACTCTAGATTATAAACTTCATTATTCTAGACACCCTGATATCATAGAAGGTTACTCCGATGCAAATTGGGTAACTGATTCACATGATGTGAAATCCACTACTGGATATATTTTTACCCTAGCAGGAGCTGCAATCTCCTGGGGATCATGTAAACAAACTATCATAGCCAGAAGTACAATGGACTCTGAAATGATAGCTTTGGATACTACATGTACAGAAGCCGAATGGCTAAGAAATCTTATTATGCATATACCTGTTTCTATTCATCCCATTCCTGCAATTTCTATAAACTGTGATAATAAATCTGTTATAGAACTACTAAAGCATGATTCTGTGAATGCTAAGATGAACAGGCACCTGCAGCTGCGTTTCAAGTCAATAAAGAGCCTATTGGGCAAATATGTGGTTCTTGACTATATAAAGTCAGAAAAGAACCTTGCAGACCACTTGACGAAGGGTCTGTCTAGGACATTGATCCTAGAATCATCGAGGGGGATGGGGTTAAGCCCATAGTATAGTCACCAGCAGTGGTAACCCAACCGAGTCTGACTGGAGATCCCAAGAAGCCGGTTCAATGGGTAGAAACAAGCTGGACTAGGTGACTATTATGGAACACTGACCTGAGATTAAATTCTCTTTAAAATAAAAGTCCAGGAGGCTGTACATGTGTACATTCATACCCCATCCCTATGGTGACAGTGTTCCTTTTGTGATATGGATAGGTTGAGTTTAAACTCTTAATAAGTCCAAGCATAATATGCAGGGTTGATTCCTATCACCAACCTTTAAGAACTTACCTATATGAGAGGTCGTGAGGGCCACGACTATAGGACAGGGCGATCCTAGACAACTCTCATGAATGTGTAAAAGTGCGCATGGCCAACCAAACGCGCCACCCGATAGACCCAAGTACCTCTAGCGTACTATGTGTGCTATTTTCTGAGTCTGGTTTAAGAAGACTGATTCAAGGCGTAGTTCATCATGCTCTTCTTCAGACAAAGACAATAGTCACTACGTGAGATTCAAGGCTGTAGTCCATCTCATTTATGCATAGTATACAACTGCCCAGAAATTCTCTTATCTTATTCTTTTTCTTTATATTATCTTGAAACTTGACCTTTTGAGGGGGGATTGTTAGCTGCTGCTCCTTTATTGAGCAAAAGCTAAAGTTTCACAAAGTTATTAGTCCCACATCGGCTGCACAGTAGCCTTTCTATGTGCATATATATACTCCTCCCATCTTGCTTCATTAAACCATTGAGTGGGAGCCCCATGGGCCACACGCGCGCGCCGCCGCCGCCGCCCGGCCCGGCTCGGCTCGGTTCGGTTCGGCGCGCGTAACGGGGTGCGGGTACGTGCCCACATCTGCGGGCGCCGAATGCCGATTCGATTTCCACTTGGAGTTCGGGCTGAGACCCTAAAGTTTTTTTTGGTTTTTTCATTCAAGTTTCTGACCGTTACCACACACTTATTTCTGTAACGGTTCGACTTTGAATTCCGTCCAGGTTCAATGAACCATGTGATGGAAATCAATTTTGTAACGTTTCTCTTAATTGTCTTTTTAATTCTGCCATCATTCTCCTCCTTGGAATGCCTATATATTGAGTCCCTCTTCTCCTTCTATAGAACATAGAAAAATTTATCATTCCGAAACTCTCTACTAAATTCTTCTTCCCGAAAACTTTGTGCTCTTTCTTGTTGCTCTGGGCAGAGCTAAGTACGTGGTCACTCTCTCCAAGTCGTGTGCGGCAAGGAGATTCCGGTGGAGCGGGGATTTTACCACTAGGAGCGTTCGGATACGGTCTGCACATAGACCCGAGCTAACTCTTAGGGCAGTGCTACGTGCACGACTTCCTCGGAGGCCGGTAACTTTAATTTAATTTATTTTATTGCAGATTTAAATCCGAAATTTTTAAAGACAATTCTAACAGAAGGGACATGGAGGAGGTACATTTTGGAGGTACATATAGCATTACTCTTAAATTTAAGAACCGAATCGTCCGAACCTAAGGAACAAGAACGACCCAACCAATCTATATAGGTTCGGTTCTTTCATACGGGTGTGTACGTAAAATAAATTATGCTAAAATCTTTTTTTTTTATCGAACTCCAATACTAAATAGATAAAATGTGCTAAATTTGTTAAGGCATGTTCTAATATTTTGACGAGCAAAAAATTATTATAATCCGCTCTAAATTCATTTTAAAACTCATGATTAATTGTCAATGACATCATAATTTTAAAGTAACAATCATTTTAGTACACGCGTCTGTTCGATTCCAAATAATTTTTTTAGTTTCTAACTTATGAAGCGGACCAGGAAATAAAAAAATAATAACAAAAATAAATTCTGATAGGACGAAGCATGACCATGAAAGAACTAATCCGACTCGAAGCTACTCACATTTTTCGATTTTATTGGGTTCTCTTTCCGCATTTGAACGCATGTATCCTCTACTTTATTTCCCCTTTTTGTTACATGAAACTCTTGTCATCACCACCAAACAAGTCATAGCTTAGGAGGGAGACTCTTATTTTCTAAGAACTCTGCTACACAGACCGAACGGAGGACCGTGCGCGTGAACTGAGGACACGTGGCGGCCTTCCATTGGACCGGGTCAGGACCACGACGTTAGCGGGGGCTCAGATTTTGTTGGTCCGAACTCATACCAAAGGGAGGCCGCCACTTGTTCTTGATTCACGCGCGCAGTCCCCCGTTCGGTGGTCTGGTAGGAATTATTAATTTTTCTAAAGGGGTCTTCTCGGATGATACCGAAACATGGTAATCAGTATTGGTCTCCAAAATAACATCAATGTCGTTGGTCTAACTCCATTCCATTAAAAAAGAAAATTAAGTTGGGAGATTTGACTTATTATTGGACTTTATTTGTACAATTTTGTTGTATTTATTTTTTCTTTCAATATTTGTTGTGTAGTTTTATTCTTCTTCTAGGACTAGCCATGCCTGTCCTCACAAAATAGATCAACTCTTCTTCTTACTTGGAGCTCTATTATTGGGGTACTTCCTAGGGAAGAAAAAGAAAGCGTGACTGTGAGTTATTTGTGCATCTGTTTTTTTTTTTTAATGTTTCTAAATGCGAAATACTTATGTATCTAAAGCTCTGTTCATCTTATCCCTGATTATTTTATAAGTAAATATGAAAAGCCGAAACTAGAATCCGAAATTATAAGATTATTGCTGTAGGGTTACCGGTGTCGAAAAAGCAAGTAAACATGCTGTTAATGTTTGTTTGGTTGTGATCTATATTGTTTAACAAGTAAGATATGTCGCAACATTTTTAAGGAATTCTCTCTTAGTATTTTTGGTTACAAAGTCCTAGTTCCTAGACGACTTTATTTGTCTTGATGGAATTATAGCTGTAATCATCGTGTTTATCTATAATATTTACCTTCTTCGAAAAAGAAGAAGATATGACGCAACATTTCCCCTTGGATTATTATGTGTCAGCTGCATTTGTAAATGCTGGTATTAAGTATAAGTAAAGCTGCATTCAAATTGACGAACAACATTATTATTGCTGCAGAAAATGCTACTTACATGCAGCCAAACGCCTGCTATATCGCTTGTTTATTTTATTTTATTTCCACTTTCTTGAAATTTTATTAGCTATTGTGTACTCGTATACTTAAAGTTGTAGTTGTTTGTGCAAGTTATCAATGGTTTTCAACAATGTCATGAGAATTCAAGAACTTGCGACTGCTTATTCTTTTAAATTCGTGGATTGATTTGCTACTTGTTTCGACTTTCGAGTACATCACAACTGCGAGTTCATTGTTATCGTGGGATTGGGACTGTGGAAAATGTTGACATAAATAAATGTCGGGATCAAGATTTGAACATCATATTGTTCTCTAGATTCACTTGAATTTCTACTGATATTGACTGCATCCCCCAATCAGGATGCGCTATGTCTCCACCTGCTGAGCACTAGAGCTATGCGAGAAAGCTAATAAACCATGTCTGACCTAATTTCCACCCACAACTTGAACTCATACTTTACCAGTCGCGTGTGCGAGCAAGCTATATATGTGAGAATTAGTCGAGTTAGGAATGTCTTGTATATGTTATCAACTTCAAGCATTGATCCTTTCTTGCTTATCACATGTTTCTTGACCATGTTGAAGCCAATTAATAATGTATCACACTTTGCCATCAACCGGAAGTATGAAGACGAAATATGTATCTCAACCGAACCCAAATACGAAGGATGGATTCTACATGAACATGATCAATCTGCACTTGGCTTAATTTGTTGATGACTCCTTTGTTTCCCAAGGCCTCTGCGTCGACACTTCACATATATAATGCTTGAAACACACTCGAGCCTCACCACTCTGTCAAGATATTTGCAGAGTGACTAACCAGTTTCAACAGGTAGAAGCCATACAGATGATCTCTGAATATGTTCCCCAATTGAGAATGGGCAAAGGATCGATGGGGTAGGCTAACTAACAGTGTAGTAGTCCCTTCGCTCTGTCATTCTTGTTCATCTTCGATACAAGTTCACCAATAATTTTGTTACTTCTACAGTGGTTTGGTATTTTTGATCGGATGCTTCTTCATGAAGGAGATGGTGCTTGTATGAATCGACTACTTTCTTCATCAGGTTTGGAGTTTCTCCAAGTGCAAGCAAGGTTCTGTTGTGTACGTAGAACACTGAAATAGAAAAATTTTATCAACTTTAGAGTAAAAATTATTACGTATGTGTACGTAGCTTGGTGTAAAATGTATCAATCGAATTTCATGTTCAATTAAGCAGAAAGAGAACATGAATTTAATTACTTGGATCAATAACTTCTACTTTGCAATATTTGTTTTAAAGTTTGTGACAGAAAGGAAGTTCTGTCATTTCTCTGGCTGTTTTGTGCTCATCCCCTATATATACATGGACTACAACGGTCACGGAATTGCCAATTATGATGATGATGATCAGCATATGTATAGATAGATAATCTTGCCACTTTGATTTATACAATGTGAAAGCGCTTATAATCATCAATTTTGGACTGTCCTACTTGTGGTATGTTTCAAAGAGAACGATTTAGGATAACGGGTATCGTTTGATTCATTTCTGGTTGATTTAATTACAGAAAGAAAAAAGAAAAGGAAAAAAACTGTTGCAAGCATGGTGTCTGAAATTACTCAAGTTGTAGAAAAGTTTCAGGTCTATGTTTGTATGTTTCAGAAACATAGACCCCGTTTGGTAGACTGTAATGTAATTGCAATCCTAATGGAATCAAATGAAAAAATAAAAAATTAATTTTTTTATTTGATTGTGATTATGATTACATTACAGTACACCAAACAAGTCCTTAGTTTCTTATTAATAACTTATACTGATGCGAAGGGAAAAAGTGTTTTTACTTTCTTTTCTTTTTTTCCTTTTTTCCAAATACATTTCTATGAGGAATTGCTGATCAACTCAATCACTTACTGCCATTACTCGATAGAATTGCTTTATCAGGTTATTACCATTGATCGATAGGCAAATCATGCACGAGAGGTTGTTTTGAACAATCTATTTTTTTTATTCTTTTTGCAATCAAATCCGTAGAAACACTTTGACAGAGGATAACTTGTTTATTAGGTGCTAATTACGTGTTCTTGGTGTTTTTTTCTTGCCAATAAACTTATGTTTGTAGATTGAGTATTGTTCCATTATGCCCAACACAAACATATTTGAGTTAATATTTTCTTTTATCATATATGTTGTTTGAAACACATAAATATTGCTATGCTACCGAAAATGTACTTTGCCTGACCAAATAATCCAACAAATTTGAACCTGACTGCTCGAGTGAAACGAGCAATTGAGGTGTGTGTGAGGATGGAGAGAGAGTGAAACCATTAAGCTTTATTTTATTTTATTTTCCTCTCTCCCATGCATCACATTCAAAACCGTTTTAGGAAGAGAGAGAGATGACATTAATCATGCAATGCATCATTTGATAAATGAGGGGGATGCCATGCTTTTCTTGCCTCCCCCTCTCTAAACCTTTTAAATGCCATCTTCTCACAATTTTCCTAGCTATACCTCTCTCTCTCTCTCTCTCTCTCTCTCTCTCTCTCTCTCTCTCTCTCTCTTGTGCATCATCATCATCTCTTGTGAGTGCTAGCTAGCAAGCAAACTGCAAGGAGGTCAGAACATGATTAATGAGCATGACATCTTCCTCTCCTCTCTTCCATCTTCTCAAAACTTTTGTTACTGTTAACTTATAAATTCTTCATATATCTATAGTCTACTTGTATCTATATATACATATATCGAAGCTTCATATTATATGCCAAAGTATGTATATTTGTCGTATCGGCGCTGCTACCTTGACCGCCTGCGGGCCAGCCCGCCGCCAAGTGGCACCGTCCTATTGGCAGGTCAATCGACGTGGAACCCATGCAAATAGGGAGGTCCAATAGGGTTCGGCCACGCGGGAGGGCTGACCAGGCTGCCTGCGGTCAAGTTAGCATTTTCCATATCGTATACATCTATATGGATCCTTCAATAATTTGTCAATCTTGGGATTCTAACAATTTCTTTAACCTGGTACAAATTATGACCGAGCTATTTGTATCTATATATCAAGTTACATACATGCTAACATATATATATATAGAGGGTTATTTAGTTTTAGGGTCTCGTATAATATTTAAAATTTGCGTTTAGGTCTTCATATTGGCCCATGAGAGAGGACGAGACACAAACCTTCTCATCGACAATATAAAGTCATAAACGCAATTTTTGAGTATTATAAGATACCCTAAAACTAAACACAAATTTTGAATACTATGGAGAACTAAACGAAATCTAACCGTCATCCCAAGTCAACGTTAGGACGAGACCCAAACCATTTTCTCGACAATATGGAGACATAAACACAAATTTTGAATATTATACGAGAGCCTAAAACTTAATAACTCTTTTTTTAACCATATATATATATATATATATATATATATATATATATATATATAATTTGTCTAAATGTTACTTATTTACAGTGATTTACTTATTTATTTTCTATATCTTTTGAAAATTTGCGCCAATTATTTGAAGTCTATATATGTTAAAGTAGGTGTGATGGGAAGGCCTCCATGTTGTGATAAAGCAAGTGTGAAGAAGGGTCCTTGGACAGAGGAGGAGGACCTGAAGCTGATTGCTTACACCAACTCCCATGGAACAGGCAACTGGACTTCCGTTCCTAAGAAAGCAGGTCCATATTTCTTCATTTTTCAAACACATATATAGAGAGATCAACTAATTAGTACTATACCTACAGAAATCTACATCAAATTAATGGTTTTTATTTCCTTGGCTCTATTTGTAGGACTGAAGAGATGTGGGAAGAGTTGTAGGCTTAGATGGACAAATTATCTGAGGCCTAACCTGAAGCATGAGAGCTTCACCCCACAAGAAGAAGATATGATCATAACCCTCCATGCAACCATAGGAAGCAGGTATTTTTCTATATATTAAGTTACTATATATACTTCTCTTCACTTCATATTCTTGGGTCTAAATCCTCATCTATAATAATTTTACTAGATATTTGACACACACACACGCGCGCGCATGCACACATATCAAATAAAAGATTTAGTTGATGATGATCCTCATCCTGAACATATAGACTGCTTAAATCATATATAGATAGTATCCCGTCAGGACCGACATAGGGTAAGCCAGACAAGACTTCAGACTTGGGCCATCCACTTTTGCTCAGTCAGGATAACCCCCAAGCTCAACGTACCCAATAGAGGTCGGAATGTGTGTGTTGCACCATACCATACACGGGTATGGATATATAAGGTCAGGGACTTAGGATACAGCTATGAGATGGATACGGATATGAGATACGTACAATGAGTAGTCAACTTTGTCGCATGATATGGACACGATACGGGTGGATACCATACGGGTACGGAGACCGTGATCTGCCGTGTCACATAGGCTGGTGACCTACATGATAAATTAGAATAAAATTGGTTTATGTACTTAATCTGTCCTTTTGTGTTGGCAATAAAACTGAAGATATTAGGAATCTTGATATGAAATTGAATCTCAGAGAGACTCAGATGCCATGCATGACCAGATCCAGATGAAATTGATGAGGCCAATGCCACAACAAAAATGACCAACCATTGACACATAAGTCTCTGCCCAAACCAAAATCAACCGGCTCTTGTAGTTAGTGAGGAGAGGTATAACCTTCCAGGCTAGGCGGACGGTCTCGGGTCGATCAAACCGCAGAGGAGGCGCCTGTGTGTGTGAAAAAATTACGGACAGTGAGTCCAAATTGTATGCAACACAGTAAGCACAAAGTTCCGTGCGTTACGTCGGACATCAAAAAAAGAAAAGAAAAAAAGTAGCTGCCCACACTATCCATCCTCTCTCTCTCTCTCTCTCCCCATCCAAACTATGTGTGCTTCTAACTTGACATCAAACTAATTAAATTAGTTTGTCCTAACTAATAAATTATCACACGTTCACTTTGCAATGACTGTCACCAAGAACACTCCTACAAGTACGTAGAACAATTAGGGTTAATTTGAGCTTTTCCATTTCCATGCAGGTGGTCTGCAATAGCCCACCACCTGCCCGGCCGGACCGACAACGACATCAAGAACTACTGGAACACGAAGCTGAGCAAGAAGCTCGTCCAGATGGGCATCGACCCCATCACCCACCACCCCATCTCCCAGGTCCGGGAAAGCATCGCCAACATCCAGAAGGCGCAGCAATTCCAGTACCACCACTGCAGCACGTCCTCCACGTCCACCACCCCCCACGCCGGCGTCGGCTGCCTCAACCGGAACCTCAAGAACATGTTCCTCTCCAACAAGTCCGCGACGACGTCGCTCGGTCAGCCCTTCGGCATTACTGCCGCCGCCGCCCCCGCCTCGTCGTCGAACGAGGGCGCCTCCTCTTCTTCGTCCACCGCAGCCACGTCTGCAGCAGCGCACCGCGTCGACGGCCAGGAGCAGGACCTCGACTGGACCGATTTTATCGCCGAGGACGTCTTGGTCCCGGACGACCTGTCGTCGACCGTCGTCGGTGCTTCGGCGGCCGGCGAGAGTGCTCCGGCGGCCGGGCACGAGTTCGCTGCGGCCGCCGCCACCGGCTTCGGAGCACCATGCAGTACTGATTCTTCCGCTGCCTTCATCGACGCGATTCTGGACCAGCAGAAGGAGATGATGTCGGATTTTCCTCAGTTTCTTGATGATTCTTACTACTGACTATATATATATATATATATATATTTAGCACTGCAGAATAAATTTTTGGTGACTAAATTTGTACTGGATGATGCCACACAAAAAATTAAGACGTGTTTCTCTCTAGCTAGTTAATTATAAGTGTGATCGATGTTTAGAGAAATAACTATAGTAGCAGATTAAATTGGTCTTGCTTGGTTTATGCATATAATAACAAGTCACTCTCTAATTAGTAGAACTTCATATATATATATATATATATATATATATATATATATATATATATATATATATATATATATATATATATATAGGTCATTTGCTATATATATATATATATATATATATATATATATATATATATATATATATATATATATATATATATATATATATATATATATATATATATAATAGCAAATAACCTCTAGCCTAGTGGTTAAGAGAGATGTATGCGGCCCGAGTGGTCAGGAGATCGATTCCCGGTGGGAGCGTTCGCCACAATTACCTTCTTTCAAAATATATATATATATATATATATATATATATATATATATATATATATATATATATAACAAAAAATTGTTAAAAAAGTATCAAAGTTTGTTACAATTGTAAAAAAAACATTAATTTTGGAGAATTTACAGTTTGAGTATTAGTTTTTTTTTTTCCTGGTTAACGAAATGGATTAGGGTGGGGGGGGTTATGGATTTTGCCGGATTTTAAAAATCTGTGTGATGACGTCAGGTGATGGTCACGACCGACTTTTAAAGTCCGGTTCACTATGAAGCTCAAATTGGATCCATACTTTATAGATGCATTTCAGCTCAGTTGACTGCTTGGATGCACATAAGAACTGAAACAATGCCCAAGTTGGCATATCAATCTAACAAAGGCCAATGAATCTAAGCCAATCCAAAAACCAAAGAGACGAAGTTCCATATCTTCTCCAGAACTGCAATTGGCTAACAAACGACAAAAATGTACTACATAAAGCAGACTTACACTCCATTAATTGACAGCCAGTTGTAAAAGCTCATCCACAGAACTATGAAATGCATCTAGACTCAAACTTCTGCCAAGCTGAGCTGATCCAATTTGAGCTTTATAAAGTATTGATCCATTAAAGGAAATAGTGATCCGGACTTTAAAAGTCCGGTCGTGAACGTCATCCGACGTCATCACACGGATTTTTAAAGTCCGGCAAAACCCATAACTCCCTCTCCCCGTTAATCTACTTCGTTAAGCAGAAAAGAAAAAAAAATCTACAAGTGACGTCACCAACCGGACTAGTAGTATCCTCGTGAATGGAGGCGGAGCTACACAAGGACGCTACGGGGCCTTAGATGGCCCAAAAATTTGGGGAAAAAATTGATCTTTTTATTTTTATTTTTGAAATGTTTTCGAAGTCATATTTTTTTTTTCTCTTGTTCGATTTGATATATGCAACACTCGAGCGATAAATAAATTTTTTAAAAATTTATTTTTTAGACGGTCTGGGTAGTATTCTCGTGTCGCTCAAGCTATAACTAAAGTTTAGCTACCCCTAATTTTAGATGCTGAACAATTGAAGTAGTGTAAATGTATGTTTGATTTCACTAGTGTTAGATATTTTAATTGTAATTAATCTCTAAAAAGGGGAAAACAAAAAGAGGGTTCCTTATCAAATGAGGCTTATAACATGATAGAATATGGAGAACTCTAAATCAAAGAAAAAGAGACGGATATAGTGTTGGTTGCCACCACCACCACTGGTCGGGTGGTGGTACTAGTAAGGGAGGGAAGGAGTTGACTTGGGTTCGAATTTCAGCCAGGACATTAATTAATATGAGGGAGTCCTGATGCTTAGTTCAGGATAGAGACCATCACTAATGACCGATGGATCTCATCTAAAAAAAGAAAAGAAAAAATGACCAGCAGATCGAGGGGGGGGGGGGGGGGGGGGGGGGGGGGGACCGCGGTGCCACGTGTTTTCTCCTCATTGGTCGGATTTCTGTCGTTGATGCCAATACCTCCCGCTAACGTCAGTCCGTTGAATCCAACCAATGAACCCCCCCCCCCCCCCCCCCCCCCCCCCCCTCTCTGTTCTGCTCGGCAGTGTTGAAAAAAAATATGTTGGCTACTTGTCAGCCCAAAGTAGCACTGGTTCTTTTAAGAAGAAACCCCTTTTTTTTTGTTGGTTTGTTTGATTTCTTGAAGTGGTATATCTGGTGAAGGCATTTCTTATGCTTTGGATTGATAATCATGCATGTTGGAATAAATGCTTAGATTGTTGTTGTCGTCGAACTTGTTTTTTCTACATTTAACAATCAATCTAGTATTAATTGGAAATGTGGTGGATGGAGGGGTATTTGGAATCATTGGTATTAGAGCATCATTACTAGTTGAGACTCTCAAATACAGGTAAATGTAGAATGAGTTAGATTTTTATGAATAGTTAGAAACGATAAAGTGAGCTCCGGTCTTAAAGATTGTGTGGTCAAAATTTGATGTGGAAAAAAAATAATGTAAAGTCTAGAATATAGAAAAATTGACTCCAAATTGGAACTTATTATTCTACAAAATGAGTTCCTACAATCTAGAATTTAGAAATTGGAAGGTCCAAACCTTAGCAGCACCTATAAGTAGGATGGGACCGAATTTGTAGAAATTGGAACTAGAGATAAAATTTACTATTTACAAAATAAGTTCCTACATTCTAAATCTAGAATCTAGAAAATGGGATGAGCGTTACTATTGATGCTCTTATGTGTACCTTGACCAATGAACTTTCTAAGTTCTAATTAGATTACGACTTATCAATATGATTCATTATGTGTATTAGTGTTCAAATGACTCTTATGTGTACCTTGACCAATATGATTCATTTATGTGTATTAGTGTATTTTACATCTCGTGAGCAACATTATACTACTTTATTCATGTGTACGGCCAGTAAATACAGGTTACTAGCCAGATGATTTTTTTATTTCGGATGGACGTCTTTTCAAAGGTGTTGCTAATTTCGAAATCAAATCGACGTTTTTGAAACACTAGTCCAACCAAAGTTCTAGAAATAGGTTTTAAGAAAACAAGATGAAACAGAACTGCATTCCAAATTAGCCCACGAAGTTTCAATTGGCTATCATTAGTTTTCTTGAGAAATGAGAATTTTCTATGAAGTTGAAACTTGAAGTTTCAAATCTAGGACATTTTTCAGGAAATGTTCCATACTCACTATTAGGTTGTATGTCATATCCTATCGAGCATTCAAAGGTGATAACAATAGAGTTGGTAGTTTAGTTCGATATCGATTATGTGTGGATAATTAGAATTGGTCAAAATCTTACATATAAATTCATTTTTAAGCTATATGGATCTAGTTCAATATCACACCTTATAGTCAACTTCTGTTCAAACCACACCGTGTTTTATCTTTCCCTTTTCTTGTTTTGTCCTAACGCATCGGGTCCCGTCTTCGACTCTGACAATCACTCTCTCTCCCTCTCTCCAAAGATGGTTGGTGGCATGTCGTTTATCTTGAATTTGACACTGACAATATGGTGTGCCCTCATTTTTTTCCTCAAATGTTGCATTTTTCCAATTATTTAACTCTACTTATTATTCATATTTATATTAAACTTCGATCCAATCATAAGTCACAAGCTTGTTACTTACTAACTATACATTTCTCTAATATTTTAGTCTTGAGTCCCTTATCTCGACCTTTGACGTTGCCTAAGCCTTTTGGTTTTTGCGAACTTATAACTCCTCGCTGCCTTAACAATTAACAAGCTTGATGCCACTATGGTAGCTTATCATGTTAATGCAAAATGGTGTATTCATCACAATATCAGATAAAGATGTAAAAGTAGGTTAACTTAACTAGAGTTGCGTGAAGTAGAGGCGTGCATTTTGATAGACCAATGATTAATTATGAACTTAAACATAGGAAGGTGGACAAGAAAGATGAAACCTCTTTCACCTTCTGTAAAATTAACAAGAAAAAACCGTTGTAGATCTTCTCGAAGAGATCTCTCTTCCAATCATCTCCCAAAAATTCAAATCATTCAATCTCTTGTTAGAACATTGAACCATTGAAAAAGTTGTCACCTTTAAGGCCGTTTGGTTCACGGAATGGAAGGGAAAGGAAATTAATTATTGGCATTTCTTTCCTTTGTGAAATTACAATTCTCATTGATTTTCTTTCCGAGTTTGGAAATGCCAAAAAATGGAAGGAAAGTGAATACTTCAATGTGGGAAAGTGATCCTCGCTTGGATGAATAGAATCACTTTCCTCCCGAATTTTTCTTCCATTGGGAATCACCTTACTGTCCATTTCTTTGGCAGCCAAACATAGGAAAGTAATAACTTTATCCCAACCCGACTGATTCCGCGAACCAAAAAAGGCCTAATAGTAGTTTATATGAATTAGGATTAGGAAACACATTTAGGGCACTCAAATCCGAAAAAAAAAAAATAGAACCATAATATAATCA